>JAURVB010002864.1:0-18156 GCA_033002965.1 Piper betle | reverse complement strand
TTTTCTTACAATGCTTCTTCTTTGAGCCAAGAAGCTTCAACCACTTCTAATACCTTAGAGGTTTACACCAATGAAAGCATCACAGCTTCAACACCTTGAAGGCAACACAAACAACTTGTCTTTTGATTCTGTCTTTGGAGTCAGGAAGCCAACACCTCCTCTAACACCTTCTAGGCTTACAACAAGCCCACCAATAAATTTCTTCTTTGTCTTCCACAATTCTTCTCAAATTTCTTGCACATCTTCATCCACCTCCATGTCTGTACAACTTCATATGATGAGGCATTCTAATAATTCTCCTGTTTCGAATCATATGAAACACTCTTGGGTGATTTTAGTCGTCCTTCACATGGGGAGGAAATGCAACCCCTAGAAATCTCTCCTTCACGACCCATGTAGAAACTACTTGAAAAATCTTTCATGCAACACTGCTTGTCAAACACCAATCAAACTTGATGCACCATTGTTGACCACCATCACATGAGGAGAGAACATAACTTCACACATTTCCCATCACAACTCATGTGGAATACTTTACCTCCCCTAACCTCTAGTACATCTCCTCCACCCTATAGGGGAAAGTATCACGAGCTTGTTTACGTTATTTAGCAACATATTCTCTTCAAACATCTTTACTAAGTTATTGACTTTGTTTTGAAAAAGCCTCATTTTCATCTTCTAACTTTATTGAAACCTCTCTTCCATCATGAGTATGACCATACCTAGAATCTCATGTAGGACACTCATGGTATTACATATTTCCATTTCTACCTTAATATGACCAACTTGTTGACACCATACTTGGTAAAACCATCAAGAACACTTCCACTTTTGGAATATCGAACCAATGCCCTAAATAAATTGCCACATCTTTCCCCTTTTGTAATGACAGGTGTTCATGAACAGAAGTATTAACCTTCATCTTCAATTTGTATAATTGTCTCCTCAAAAAAATATTGTTCACTACGGCCTTGCCTCATGCACTCTATGAATACCGTCCCACAATGCCTTCACTATCATATCAATAGTTTGCGCATTGAGCAACACTTTATCATCCAATTTCAACAGAATATTTGTCATAGCAATCTCATTTTTTTAGCAAATTGTGCATTTGTCATACTTTCTGATTTTTAATCCTTACCTTTAAGGGTCACTGCATAACCATCCATGACCAATATGACATGTATCTTCACTTTCCACATTGAAAAGTTACCTCTATTAAATTTAGAAAGTAGAAACTTGATTGTGTTCTTTTCAACTATCTTGTCAACACACAAACAAGAAGCTTGACCTATTTCAACAACCTCCACAGGCCAACGAACCACAACTCTCAATACCACTTGTTGAGATTTTAATATACAAAATCCCTAAATTTTTTGATATGCTTTAACAAGGTAATTAAGCGACGTAACAAACAATGAAACACACAAAGATTTAACATGGAAACCCCCAAAATATAAGGAAGTAATGGGTACACAAAGAGTTTTTTTCCTTGATATATTCTCAATCTTCACTATAAAACCTTGACACACTCTCGGTGTACACATATATAACATATATAACTACATATTTAAAGATAATGAACATAAAATACCATACTTGAGATATGGCTAACCTCTTGGATATGAAGAGCCAATACCAAATGCTCGTCCCAGAGCATGAGCATTGGAATACTCAGCAATGAGTTTCTACTTCGTGTTATACAAGTATTCTCAAATTCCTCGTGCACATTGGAACACTCACCAAAGAGTTACTTTTTAGTGTTTTACAATTCTTCTAGAATTCTTCATAACCTTTTTACCCAACAATATGTATATACGACTTCCTACGTAGTTGTATGTTTTCTCACCTTCATGTAGGATGAGGGGATCCAACATAATTATAAAAACCTAAGCTCAACAAGGAGAGTGGATTTTGGTCAGCCTGGACCAATCCAACCATTTTATAAAAATATCTTTCCCTAAACAAATCCAATTGTCGGATTAGGGTATTTAAGATATTCAAGATTCATGGTAGACGTGGTCATAAAAATTACATTTGATTAATAACAATATAAGGATTGCAAATGTGGAAATAAGGACAATGAAAGTAATCTTTAATAATAAATTTGGTAATAAAAAAATTTCCTTACGAGTCGGCCGCCTTAACAAATTGCTCTCCGATTTTTTTTCTTAAAGATCAGGGGCATCAATCAAAGACACCTCTACCTAGATCTAGTCACCATGGCCAAAACTAGTCTGACATGGCACCATTGGGCCACTTAGCCAGAGTTGGCCAATAGCTAGCCACCTTCAGCCACAACCATGAGCAGCCGTCGCAGCCAGTTCTCGCTGGTGTTGGGTGAGACATCCAAATCTAGTCGCCCCGACTAGGAATTTGTCCCCACAATAGGCGGTGGAACGCAACAATTATTATCATTATTATAAGATTTATTTTTTTAATAAAATTGGATCAGGTTGTTTTTCATCTAAAATGGGCTAGGTCGGCTTAAGTTTGTTAGTTTTTAACCCAAGCTGAAGGGGAGGGGCAGCCTTATCATTATTCTTAACTTTCTCACTTTATAGTAAACAAGTCTGATTATTCCACTAGCTGACAAAATATTTTATCCTCTTTTGGGTTAAAAGCTCTTAAACCTAATATCCACTGTCATCTATTTACGAAATTCAAATATCAATGTTAAACTACATGTAATTATAGCGGAAAGTAATGGTGCAATGCGCTTAGTTCATAAATACTCGAGTACGGAAATTATAAAAGAAAATGCTCACATTAAGAGCTCAATTTAAAAATATAATTCATGCCTTTAAATTAAGTATGAATGCCAAGATTGGTTTGCAAAAATCAATCAACTTTGTAAGAATAAGGACAAAAAACAGGAAATTGAATTAGATAGTCAAGATGCACAGTCTTGCAAGCTAAGAATCATTAGAAGACAGCTTATTCTCACTGGCCTTATCTTTATGATGATCAGTGTGACAGTGATCATTGTCTCATCATCCAGAGATTCCGAGTAAAACTGTTTGAAATATTTTCGGTATTCACACAAAATCAAATTCATTGAAAAATATTGATCTGAGAAGAAATCCACCCAGTTTCTTTCTCATATATATCAACATGAAATGAGAAGCAAGTTTCCATGGCACCAGTTTGATTTTCTCTGCATCTTCAACTATAAAACACAATTTTTAAGCTATAAAAAATCTTTATGATCTCCCAAATGTATGCTTGCAATGTCACAGTTCATGCCACATTTACATGGACTTGCAAGAGTATTGAATCCATTAAGTCAAGGCCTAATATGCCAAGCCTCTCAATTGTAGGAGAAGATTTGGACACGGCATATCTTCCCAGTAACTGGGTGAAGACACTATATACGGTTGTTAAAATGACCTTCCTGCACCAGCTGATCTGATTGTGGTAAAGGAGCATTTGATGATATGTCAGAGCAAAATCATAATCAGTATACGCCGGAGAATTGACAAGAAGCTAGTGAGCTGGGGCATTTATCTGGTAGGAAGGTGAAGAAACTTCTAGGGCTGGAAGAATGTGCATCTTCTACCATGTCCTCGGTGCTACATTTTGTTTTCATGCTTCTACGAGGGGGATCTGCATATGAACACAAGCCGTCATTGAGCGAAAAGTAATTTTCCCACTTATTTGTTTGGGAATTTTGAGTTTGATTTAGCTTCGGATTAGGAATGAAACAACACAGTTCAGTTGTAATTTGAACAACTTAATTAATGTAGGTAATGTTTCAAGCGACGGGTAAAACAGTGAAAGCATAAATCATATTGTCTACGCAATAATTGACAAAAGCAAGAATTTTTTTTCTAAAAAAGAAAAAGACAGCGAGCAGCTGACATCAACAGCTTTTCAGTTCTACAACACGGGACACAGCTAGACCGATGAAAATGCTTTCAGGAAAACAAACATTCTTGAAAAAAGCATATGAGTTTTGGTGATATTTATTTATAAGAAAATAAGCTTGTGCTATTTTTTAGTTCACATAAACATTGCTGCCTAGCCAACACTAGCATAACAGAGTAACTTTGGAGACAGCTGGAATATGTTTCTGAAAGTGAAACTTTGTGCTATCATTTCCTAGCTCATAATGGAACTTGCATACAAGTGTAAAAAATGTAGTTGGAAGAAAATACGTGAAACTCAACATGATATTTTGAGATATGTTGAGGCCTATTGAGAGCCGTTAGAATGCAAATATATTTTCTGGTGTTTCTATTTACTCCAACATTTTTATTTTGTTTTAGAGCCTGATAACCATAACAAGAGAAACTATAGCAACTAAAAAATCTCATATACACTCAAAAACTCAGTAAAATGGCAAAGTTGTGTGTAATAGAACCTTGTGTTTTGGATAATCTTTAATATATTTGACTCTTGAAATATGGGCTAATTCAAAGGTCTCTAGCAATTCGCATCCCTCACTACCAAATCTTGGTGAGCATAGGTTAAATGCTTCTTTAATAAGGAATTGCTGGATTAATGTTAGAGACTTACATATCAAGAAAACAGAATAATTATTCAAATCGAGGCAGCAAACAAAAATGAGTTTATGAGATTTGAACCATTTTGAACTCTTGAATGTGGCCTCATGTGCACTTATGGTGCTTGGTGAACATGTTCCTCGTCTCAGATAGACCACTAGAAAAGTTTAGTTTTGGATGAATGCATCCTCAATTACTACGAGGAGAAGGTTTAAAGTTCTGAATAAGATAAGTTTAAGAAGTAATAAGCTTGAAATAGTACTAAACAGCCATTTCAAGGTCAAAGCACGAGACAAAGATGTTCTGATCAAAAGTAGGTGATTTCTAAAGATTTTAACCTGCCAAGAGGCTTGCGAGCACATAAAGAAGGTAGATCCTTCATCAACTGATTCTGTTCCTTGGGAGTCAAATGTTCTATGAATACTTCATGGTTGACAACATCCTAATAAAAAAATATTGTATAATTCATAATTAATCAAATGGCTTTGTCGATTGATAAATAAATAAAAAACCAATTGGAATGGACAATAACATCTTACTTTAAGGCCCATCGTTGTTAAAGGTAGCGTGTTACACATTAGATCTCTAAGCTCATCCCAGAAACTTTTATTCCTGTCAAAGTTGGAGCATTACTTAAATAATGCACCAGAGAACTGCAAATCTTTCATTTGACCAACCCTAAAATGTGTTTCATGCAAAAACCTATCAATGATAATTCTCAATCTTCAACACAGGCAATTTTGATCTGTGCAAGCATGGTTTCGAATTCAGAGATTCTGTATCAGAAATTACAAGGTTTTCATGTTTCTCATTTCTCTTAAACTTTTTAAGTTACGACAGCTTCTTCTTTGATCTCCACGTAGCTATTCCACCTAGTTACTTATCGAGAAAATATATCCTTCCCTTCCCCCAGCATATTTCAGATGTAACAAATGATTCAAGCTAGAGAATGTATAGTCAGAATCCCCAGCACTGCCACCATCGTTGTTATAACCACTTATCGTAATGAAACATTTAAAATTCAAAACTTTCATCTCTCACCAAAGCTGAATTCATCTAGAAGGAAATATATGGTACTATTTCTATCTAATGTGGTCAATTTACAGTAGAATCATTCTTCAGAAATCATAGTTTTTATTGCAAAATGGATTGAATGATCAAACAAATTAAAAAGCACCTTATTGTGGCTTCTTCTTTTGCTTGAGCTGTGATCTTCTTAACTCTTCCATCTCCATCATTTGAAATAGCAGTCAGTTCACTTCTGCTAGTTGCAGATAGAAGTGAGACAGCTGAATAAGTATCACTTGTGGATTGGACTTTCTTATCAATAGAAAAGAAGTTTGCTTCTGATTCCTCTTCTTGTTCTTGAAAATTACTGTATTTCAAAAGAAACCCTCCATGGCCAATCTCAAAAGAGTCCATGAGAGTCCCACTTTGAAGAAGTACATCCTCTTCTGAAGACATTGAGACGTTAAAGGACTGCTGTTGCTTATCTAAGATGCTCTGTAACTCTTTTGTCAGCTTTTCTACGGATGAATGCTTTGGGCGGCTAAGACAAGTCCTCTTTCTTGAGGGCACTAGGGAGTCCCAGACAGTTGATTGTGTTGGGCCTATTAATAATTAAATTCAAGTAAAAGGATAATTATTTTTACTGCAGAACAACATATTAAATAGAACATGATATCAATGAAAGAGAATCTTCGACCAACAGGAAAAACTTGACATTAGAGAAAAAACTTTTTAGAATAAAAATTAGTTCTACGGCACCTGTCAATTCACTACCATCTGCAGCACCAAAATGTCCACAGCTCTCAGTATATGACATTGCGGAACCAGAGCTAGATCTTTTGCTTCCTTCTTTCTCAAAGACATTGTTGAAATGCTGCTTGCTATTTGGAGTCTCACCTACATTTTTAACGCCCACATCATTGTTCTTTCTTTTGAGCAAATTAGTATCTTTTTTGATGGGCATAGCTTTAGCTTTATAAACTTTATTGGCGTCCATGGCCACAGTTTGGGCATGAAGTGGAGTGTAATTCGCGAGAGTTCCCTTTGTTCTCCACCTAGAACCACATGCATTGCAGAGCACTGGTTTTTCCGGTGGTCCATTTCTCCAAAGAGGAGTGCCTGTAGATTTGCCACAATACCATGTTAGAGGAATGAAACCATAAAACTAACACAAATTGTAGACAACATAGAATTGAAGCCTCATAAGTCAGGCATAAGCAGGTTGACATTTTTACCAGTATACAAGTCTTCCTCTTAAATATAAGCCATGCATGAAATAATAAAAGCTTTCTTGGAGGAAGTACTCATATATGCAAATGATTGCAACTAAGCATTATGACCGACATCCTTAATAACATTAATCCAATTCAAACAACTACACCAGCATTTCGGCCAAACAGAAACTTGCACTTATTCAGTAATTAAAAGACTCGTTTCTGTGAGTAGATAGCTTTTAATCAATGACAGGCAAGAAACAAATGCGGTATGATTGAAGAGGAAAAATAACAAACACAGCTTCTACTAGTTATAAATGTAACTATCCACTGGTAAGTAGAAAGTAGACACAAAAACATAAACACTAGTTAGCAATAAAATTCCCTATGGTTTAGTGCAACGCACTATCGAAGACAAAACACGTAAGAAAAGGAACGACCACAAACAAATGCCACATTTTTATGCACACAATAAGCACACATACATCAAGGATCACACAATCATTTCTATGAACGTAAACAATCCAAGACAAACTCAGAACAGTTCAACTGAATAGCTCTATTTTGGTACAAGATTATCAAACCGACAGAATTCAATGAGATTGAGGACTCACTTGTAACCCCGCAGTGACAGCAAGGCCCGTGTTTTACCATGACTTTCCCTTAACCAATCAACAAACTCTTCTTTTCTCAATTAAATCAACAATCACATAGAATTTCACGATTTTTGATTTTCACAATTTTTCCAAAACCAACTCAGGGGATCGCCACTGGCAGAGGACACCAAACAATCAAACAGAGCACCAAAAAACCACTCCCAGAAGAAAAACCAGAAGCAGTTTATAGAACAATCTTTTAAAAAAATAAAAAACCCAACAAAGAGCAAAAGCTATCACGAAGAATAGAGCTTTAAATGAATCTAGAACATGGGTTGTGAAGATTTGTGCAGTTTCAAGTAAAGGTAAAGGCTTCGGTGATGTGGTTAAATTTACAAAAGTTTGCACAAGACGAAGAAGGCGATGCCAAAGGATGAGTCAATGTACATCTTTTCATGGGTCTGCCTTGTTGCCTCACTTCTCCACTTCTTATGTAAAATCTATTATATCCAATTTTTTAACTTTCTAGCTCAAATATATTAAAAAATGGTTAAGAGTTAAGGGGTGGTTGGGCTAGGAGTGATGTTCCATGTATGCCTTCCTTGTTTGACCATTGAACTTTTCTACCTTGATAATTTCTTATCTGTTTATAAAATGAACAAGGACGTTATTATTCAATTTATAAGTGTTAGATTTAGTTCTAGAATTTGATTGTAAAAATAATGAGGATTAATGAAAGGACATGGTAGCCATGATTCATGAACAAAGTGAAGTTTTACTCAACGATAATGTTGTTTAATAAACTTGATATATTATGGATGTGGTTATGCTGGCAATTTTCTTCATATCTGGATTTTAAATGAAAACAACCACACGAAATACAGGCTTGTTACATAATTCCAGTTTAAAGTTGAAACATTTGATCGTCAATACAGACACGTTCCAGGCATCTTCATCCATATATAAATGACTTTTCTTTTACGCCTTCTCCGCGTAAGTTTTACTGTGAAGAAAAATTATGATTTTTTATATATTTAAAAATATTTGAAGACGAGTATGTATTAATTTTTTAATTTTTTATTCGAAAAGATATTCATTAATCTTAAAACATAAAAAAATTGGAATGGATTCTACATTTTTTGGTGGGCATAAAAGTTTGAAAACTAATACATACTTACCTTTTAAAATTTCTAAATATAAAAATAAATTAAAAAAATTTTTCATTATAAAAATTTGCATGGAGAAGTGGAAAAAAATTACTTTTCTCCTCTGCATTTTCTAAAATGAGAAGAAAAATTATTATTTTGTCGTGATACTACATCTAATTGTTAGAAGACATTTATGACTTGAATGATAAATAAAAATGTTAAAAGAAACTATTTTATAAGAAAAACATTATTATTGATAAAATAAATAAATAAAAATTTTAATTGACTTTAGTAATTGAGTTTGCGGAACCAACTCAGTCATTTTTTGTCGCCAAGTGGAATAAAACGTAATTTACTGAGAAGGAGAAGCGTATTAAGGAATTAGGGTTGCTAATTGAGCGAGCCAGCTCGTGAGCATTTAGCGTTCAGCTCGGTTTGACTCGATTCGAAACTCGACATTTAAATGTTCGTCTCGAACTCGAATCTTACGAGCCGAGCTTGAGCAAGGTCGTGTTTGACTCGATTCGACTCGGTTATAACTCGAACTCGACTCGTACTCAACTCAAACTCGACTCGATAAAATAATATAATAATATAGTCTTTATATTATATATATATATATATATATATATATATGCAATATCATAACAAAGAAGCAAGATAGTTAAGATGGTAAGTATTCACCATTGGCCTCATTTTTTCAACCGTTCGAACACATGGAAACGGCACATGTTGAGCTTGGCTCACTCGCTCAATTAGCACCCAAACAGACGCTCACCGCCCAAGTCAATACATTAAAAGAAATGACTTTTAGCCTCTCAACGAAGGCCAAGAAATCATCTTTGTTGACCGAAGGTTGGATCCAAACTAGTCTCATCTTAGTTTGTAGCTTTATTATTATTATTTAGCATGAAAAAAACTTTATTGTTATTTATATAAAATGTTCGTCTTATTTTTTAAAATTTTAATATTTATAAATTTTAAATATTATTTTTTGAGAAATAAATTTTAGTTCAAGTCAAAAGTGAACTTAATTTATATACATCTAAGGCTGATCAATTGGATAGTTCTTTTGAAACCCAATCGAAAAAAATTGAGTAAATCGTAGTTCTATTTTTTGGTAATTGACGTAAACCGAATTTTTTATGGTAATCGAGCCGATTACACTGAACTGTTTGGTTTGGACGGCCATAATACAAAACTGCACGTAGTGGTGTGGAGGTTACACGACTTGTTGGGAAGTCGATGTTGTGCTGGTCTTTTTTTTTTAATGAGGAGGTGGTGTCTCGAATAAAAAACTGTATTAATTTATCTTTATTCATCTTCAGTATAATTTTGGCTAAAAGTTTAATTTAAAAAATAGACATTATATACTATTTTAGAACTTTATATTTTTATAAGAAAATATTATTATGTAGCTTTTTTGGACATTCACTTAATTTTTTTAACCAAATTTAAGATAAGTGCTCAAGCGATTAATTTTCTATTCAAAATGATGAGCTTCAAGTCGTGTGGTCGAGTAGATTCGAGCCCAATCTACTTCATTTGGGGTTTGAGTAAAATTTAATTTGAATCGAGCCTTGCTATCGCATTGAATGTCTATCCAAATCAAGCTCAATCAAACTTTGAACAGCCCTAAAACTGGTATCTTCAAAAGCTTCAAGTGATAATATATCTGAGTTTGAAGTTTTGATTATTGATATTGTTTTACTACTGATTTGATTGAGGACCTACAGATTGAAGGTTTGAGATGACATATAATGTTATAACCATGTTCTTCTTCTGAAATTTGTAGAATATCAAAGCTTGACAATTAATGAGTTGTTCATCAATTATTTGAGGTTGGAAGATTCACAGGAACATATCAGATGGACAAAGTATAATGCACATGTTTGGCTCATTGTCTCAACAAATTAGTTCAACTAGATATCTCAGAGAGCCTGCTCCTCAACATAGTTCATGTATAATGCCTCCAATATTGTTATTTTTGAACATAATGCCTCTATTTATTATTTCTGTGGGTGTTACATCTTGATAATTCATCTTGATGCTTTTGCCATTTTGCCATGGGCATGGCCGTGTCAATGGTTCTGTATCAAAACATCCTATGAAAGCCGAACTAAAAGACTTGTCTCGGGTTGCCTGTGGCAAAGTCAGAAACAAAGTTCTCTGAGGCAAAGACGTGCTATTTCTCTGCAGTCAAAAACCCAGTTTTATACTTTTTAAAAATAAGCATCTAATTATAATTAAAGTACACAATAAGAGATGTCAATGGTTTAGAGCATAGACCCTAATTCCAAACATTTACTTATAAATAAGGAATTGTGTATTGCAGATGCAGAGCCCGATTATAACCCAGATTTTGTTGGCCCCACGACAGGATTTGGAAGTTCCGACTTGACACCCTAGAAATTGTATATTTTATAAGTTTGAGACAAAGAAAAGTGGTTTTTACAATTTTTAAGGTGATATTTCAACTTTCTTAGGTGGTTTTTAGTGGAATCGTGATTTGGCCCAGTGGAGGCAAATTACCGAACCTCTTTACTTTGTGTGTTCTTCTAGTTTTTCATCCTCATTTCCTTGTTTTTGTGCCGAAAGCAATCCCATTTTTTGTTGTTTAATATGCTTGATATTAGCAAAACATTATATAGTCCCAACCAATCTTTTCTTCCATTGGATTAACTTGTCTAAAACAACCTTTCTTTATTCTCTTTTCTTACTAGAACCACATCTCTTGACACTTCTTTCCTCATCATTTTTTATTTTGTTCTATTTTTTTGTAAATCAAAATAGCGGTACAAAAGTGAACTTGCTCAAAATTATTCATATATTTTACCATAGGTATGTTCAAGAGGGAACCACACACGAGCATTGTTGGATCCACCTGTGAATGCCATAAACTTTGGCAATCGAGTGTCTTAAAAAAGAAAATGCACCGCACCGACCGCGTACCTTTTCCCCTCTTCTTCTCCTGCTTCGTTTTTGCTATGTAAAAATATTTAATCATGTTGATACCCTTTTAATAGATTTTCTAAGGCGGACCATTTTCATAATTGAACGAACAGTAAAGAATATTTCAATATTTCTAATTTTAGCTTTCTACCAATATTGGGACGTGCAAGCAGCGATAATCTCCTTCAAGTTCTTTGCTCCACTCCACAAGCATTTCCCCCCACCCCACTTCTTCTGCCACTTTGTCTTTGCTAATAAAGATATTTAATCATGTTGACACCTCTTGTGTAACCTCGTGATATTTTTTGGGAGTGACTGAAGGGGTTGTGGTAATACTTATTATGGGAGAGCGCTAATCAAAATCAATAATTAAATAAATTAGATCCTCACAAAATTTAGCACCCCTAATTGACTGATAATGGATAATAAATAGAAGAAGCAATAATCACCGAAAACAAATATTAAAAATAAGTTAAAATCAAATAAAGACTCAAATTTTGATGAACTTGTCAAACCATATAAGAATTTTAGGTAATTTAGTGCTTACTGTCTTAACATTCTAAAGTGATCATATCAAACAGAAGAATATTAAATGGTTGCGCAAAAGTAATAACAACAATTACAAATAATACGGACGGAAGAGATGTACATGGGACTCAGAAGATTTTTATATGCGTTCAGAATTCTTACTATTCTCTCCTATCCCTTTTAAGTCATTTTAGAAAGGTAGGTTTTCACTTACTTTACTATAATACTAACTTATTTACTTCCAAACAAACAACAAAATTTATTTTATAAGCTCCTGCCTAGAGTCAAAGAAGCTTTCACTACTCCTAACACCACAGGAGTTAACGATCATTCAAACAAGGACTACTCCTCTTCCAAACTTTTCCATACTCTTCCACAAGCTATGGAATTTACTCCAAATACTTTTCCTCAAACACCAAGGCTATGATACTCCACACACACTTCCAAAGCCCGGGAAGTTACTTTGCAAACAAGTTCAACAATTTGAGCCAAGTCTTACAAAATCAATGACACACTTGCCAATTTCTTTACGAACTCTCTTGATTTGAAAATAAAGACACTAGGCGTTACAAGCTACTTTGATCACAACACAATTTTTAAGGCTTGCAAATCCTAAAAGATGTTCAAAATATACTTCTTAAGGTATTACTTATTAGAGATGAGATTAGAGATGAGAATTGAGATAGAAACAAATGTAAATTTTCTGTTTTCGTATGTGTTACTGTAGCAACGGCTATTTCCTCTGTGTTGCTTGTTGCACAAGCAATCCAGAAGGTTCCTAATTGTGTACATATAAATGGCTTGATGCCATTATTGAATACAATTGATCCAATTCTTAACATGGTATCAGAGCAACACAGGGGTTTTACGACAGCAATTTGATCAATTGCTGTTCTCAAATGCGCCTGTGTTCTTGCTGTGTTGGCATCATCATCACAGTAGAAATCCACTGGTTTTCTTGCTTCTGCTGATTGATCCTCTGGTGTGGAAGATCAGAGTTACACAAGAAAGGGAGTTTTGAAAGGGTTTGACGCTCTTACTCTCCTAATCTGGTTGAAAACTCATTGTTCTGCATCACAAATTTGTATTGTTTGTGTTGATTCAACTTCACAGTTCCTTGATCATCAGATTGCTTGATTTGATCTGTTTGCATTAATTTGAATACACAATGTGAGATCCCCCAACTTAGTCCCACATCTAATACCTACTGGGAGAAGATCCTGTTTATAAGTGGGAATGGACTATAGATCTTTAACTTCCAGGGTACCCATTTTAAAGAAATGACTTAGCCCATTACGTTGCACTTTGGGCTGGGTCGTTACAAATGGTATCAGAGCTGACCTGGTTACGTGTTAGATGGTGGGATGGACTAGGGACGTTGGCTATGCTGCCGGTCACGGGCCAAAAAGGTCACGGGTTGGGGATAGCAACGGGCCAAGACTAGGGACGTTAGCTAGGCTGCCGGTCACGGGCTAGAAAGGTCGTGGGCTGGGGCTAGCAACGGGCCAAGAATAGGCATTTCGGGGACAAAATTCCCTAAGGTGGGTGGATTGTGAGATCCCTCAACTTAGTCCCACATCTAATACCTACTGGGAGAAGATCCTGTTTATAAGTGAGAATGGACTAGATATCTTTAACTTCCGGGGTACCCATTTTAAAGAAATGACTTAGCCCATTACGTTGCACTTTGGGCTGGGTCGTTACAAATGGTATCAGAGCTGACTTGGTTCCGTGTTAGATGGTGGGCTGGATTAGAAACGTTGGCTAGGCTGCCGGTCACGGGCCAGAAAGGTCGTGGGCTGGGGCTAGCAACGGGCCAAAAATAGGCATTTCAGGGACGAAATTCCCTAAGGTGGGTGGATTGTGAGATCCCCCAACTTAGTCCCACATCTAATACCTACTGGGAGAAGATCCTGTTTATAAGTGGGAATGGACTGTAGATCTTTAACTTCTGGGGTACCCATTTTAAAGAAATGACTTAGCCCATTACGTTGCACTTTGGGCTGGGTCGTTACACACAAGGTAGGAATGGCAAACGATCGAGTTGATACTTTTACTCATGATAATCAGAGAGGGAGTACTTCTGATCAAAACACTTCATCAATGTTTGCTGATATGTCGAGGTTTCCTGTTGATCCATTGTTGCAGCTCCAATGGCAAACAATGTTTGGAAATTCAGGTCAATCATCAACTTCAAATGCTGTGTTTTTAAACAATGCACTTCGTTATCCATATCCAATCCATGTTCATGCTCCCTCGTTTGTAACAATTCGGTTGAATTCAAAGAATTTTTTGCTATGGGAATCTCAGATTCTAAATCTGATCGAATCACAGAATTGTATTGGTTTTATTGATGGTTCGATAACTTCTCCTTTACATATTGGTGCTTCTGATTCCATTGCTGTTAATGGAGAGTTTATGGCATGGAAAAGAACTGACAAATTGATAAAGGGATGGATAATTGGATCATTGAGTGAGGACATTCTGCGTCAAGTTGTTGGACTGGATACAGCTGCAGATGTGTGGAAATCATTAAAGGATTACTTCAACAAAAAGACTATGGATAGGGAGTTGACATTACATCATCAGCTTGAAACATTACGAAGAGACAATTGTGAATCTCTTGATGACTATCTTCTGAAATTCAAAGCAATTTGTGATGAACTTTCTGCAATCGACAAACCACTAATGGATGATAGGAAATCGTTTTGGTTGCTGAATGGCTTAGGAGCAAACTACCAGATGTTTACTACTATGATGTTGAGACCACCATTACCTAACTATATTGAACTGTTGTCAATGTTGCATAGCTACGAATCCAGGATTTTACTCCAAGATTCAAATTTGGCAACACAACAAGTTGCTTTTGCTGCAAGCAAGTATAGAAAGGCAAAAGGAAGTGGTCAGAAGTTCACTTCAGAGAATCGAGGTTTCGAACCTGCTGCAATGACGAATTCCTTGGCCTCAGAGTTAGCAAGCAAGCTTACTATCAATACTGATGCAAGCAAATCTCCTTTTCAGCCTGTCAAGTCTGATGAAGAACTGAAAGAAGCATTACGCAAATTTAAAACTGTCTGCCAGATTTGTAGGAAACCAGGACATACTGACATTCAAGTGTTTCAAACGAAATACTACATTCAAGGAGAAGAAGTCTTCTAATGAAACTAAACATGCTCAACATGCTCTGAGTGCATTCCAGGCTCAGGATGTTGATGTCAATCAATGGTTGCCAGATTCAGGTGCGTCTTCTCACATGACTGGAAATCTCTCCTTATTTGATGATTATGTGTCCTATGATAAATCAGATGTTGTGTTCATTGGTGATGGGAAACAATTAGGTATTGAACATATTGGATCTGTTAATATACATACTGTTTCTGGACCTGTGAGATTAACTAATGTGTTACATGTACCTGCTTTACAACAAAATTTGCTGTCCATTAGTCAGTTCACCTCTGATCACAATTGTGTTTTCTTTTAACTCTGAGGGATTCCATGCAACTGACAGAAGGTCTGGAAGAATAATCCTATCTGGCACTCGAACAAGCAGCATCTACAATATCATATCTGATCAACACATTGGTCTGTATTCAAATCGGCAAAGGAAGACATCAGATTTCTTTTGGCATTGTAGACTTGGGCATTGCTCTTTTGAGACACTCAAAGTTTTGAAGAATCAAGGACGAATACAAACATCCTCTGAAAAGCTTGATTCTGCTGTTTGTAGTAGCTGTCAACTAGCTAAATCTACCAAATTACCTTTTTAGATAGGGCAGCTAGATCTAATGTGCCTTTCAATAAGATTCATTGTGATCTATGGGGACCAGCTCCTCTGCTGTCAATTGAAAATTTCAGATACTTTGCCATTTTTGTTGATGATTGTACTAGGTTTATATGGTTCTATCCACTATATAATAAATCTGGTTTCTTTACTATCTTCAAATTGTTTGAGCAATTGGTTGATAGGCAATTTTCTGCCAAAATAAAATGCCTTCAGACTGATGGAGGGGGAGAGTTTGCAAGCCATGCTCTTCAAACCTACCTAGCTGAGCGAGGTATTCTGCATCAAGTAACCTGTCCTCATACTCCTGAACAGAATGGAGTTGCTGAAAGAAGACACAAGTCCATTGTAGAAATTGGTCTAGCTCAGCTATTTCATAGCAAAGTTCCAAGTCAGTTTTGCAGATCAACTACACGCAGATCAAACTACACGCAGATCAACTACAGGGTATTGCACATTTGTTGGTGCAAACTGTATTTCATGGTCCTCCAAGAAACAACTAACTATTTCTAGATCCAGCACAGAAGCTGAATATCGAGCCATGGCAGTTGCTGCAGCAGAAATAAATTGGATCACTTATTTGATTCAAGATCTTCACATACATCAACCTAATGTTCCTGTGCTTTATTGTGATAATTTGGGGGCTTTGTTTCTTTCTGTCAATCCTATGTTTCATGCTCGTACTAAACACATTGAGATTGATTATCATTTTGTAAGAGAACAAGTTGCTTTGAAGAAGTTGGAAACACGGCATCTCTCTACAACAGATCAGGTTGCTGACATTTTCACAAAGGCATTGCTAACTCAGCCTTTCTTCAAGAATTTGAGCAAGCTTGGAATTATGGATATGTCCAGCTTGAGGGGGGTATTAGAGATGAGAATTGAGATAGAAACAAATGTAAATTTTCTGTTTTTCGTATGTGTTACTGTAGCAACGGCTATTTCCTCTGTGTTGCTTGTTGCACAAGCAATCCAGAAGGTTCCTAATTGTGTACATATAAATGGCTTGATGCCATTATTGAATACAATTGATCCAATTCTTAACATTACTTATACGCCAAGAACTCTTAGCTAAGAATAGTAGCCATTATTTCTTTAAATTTATCATTTCATCTTCACCAACGATTAATTTTGACAAAACTGGACGCATGCTACCAATTGATCTATCAATTGTTTGCCGATCATCCTTTCGGTGTCGTTCGATTGTCAAATGATTTACCGATTATCTGTTGAACAACTTGTGCATTAGAGTTGTTTTTTTCTTCCTCCCGATTTACAATCAACTGCTGATCAATCTGTTGAAGCTTTGCAAATCTGCCATTATAGAACTCCACCGAGGTGTTTTCTCTACTCCATCGGCTGCCAATCGAACTTTCAATCACTGGTCGAATTCCAAGCTTGTATTTCCTTAATGCCCTTTAACTTTGAATTGTGTACAAGTGGGTTCCAAAACTTGTCTTACAGAATTAAGTTGAATCATCAAAACCTTAGGCTCAACAATCTCTTCTTTTTTGATAATGATAACTCTTTAATTATTGATGTCATTCTTCGTAAAGAAATCTTATTGCGAGACCCAGTTTTTAATCATCCAAGTCCTCGGCACTTCATCCTTGAGCTCTTCATGTTGACATCTTCGAGTGCTCCACTTCCATGTCATATCTTTGCTCTTCAAAACTACATCTACATTTGGAGAAAGTCAAAAGCCGAATATAATATAAAGAAGGCCATTTATATAATATATATGAGATGAATGCCATGTAATACAATGTAATGCAACAAGCTTTTAAGCTCACGATGAATTGGCAAACTTAAATGAGAGTAAGTCTATTCTCTTTAATTTGACAAAGATTACAACGTAAGTCTTATGAGATGACTACTTTCTTGTACTCCCCTACATAAATACCCATGGTACAATATACAACACTTAGTGGCTGCTTTTATATATCCTAGAGGTATATAACATTTTTTTAAATTTAGCTGTTTCCATGTATTTCAATATTTTCCAATTTTGGCATTCTACTTCTACCAATACCGGGACATGTAAGGAGAGTAATCTTGGCACCGATACTTCATTACCTTCATGTTCTTTTTGCTCCCTCCCTCCATGAGTTTTTTCCCCCTTCATACATTGTTTATTGTCTGTAAAGAAATCTAATCCCTTTTATAGGCCCATGATATTTCATAGGGCAGGCTATCTACTTTTATTAATAAAAAAAACTCAATATTGACATGTCATTAAAATTTGAAGGTATAAACCAATCAAAATACGATAACATATATATATTATAGTTTATCTTCTCATTTAATTAGAATATTTTTTTAGCAAATAAGAATTTATATCTAATATATTAGATTATTATAATGTATCTCATTATTCAACAAGAGTTTATCATCTATAAATTAAAATCTATTAATGATATAAGG
>JAURVB010002863.1:0-13021 GCA_033002965.1 Piper betle | reverse complement strand
TGTTACCCAAGTCTTCTAGATTGTTCTCATGTTTGTATATATAAATGCTTAACGCCAATGTTAATGGAATGAATTCACAATTCTCAACATGGTATCAAAGCATTGTGAGTGTTTGGCGATAGCAATTTAATCAATTGCTCTCCCCAAATTCCTCTGTGTTTTTGTTGTGCCGGCATCATCATCGCAGTGAAGAATGTGAAGATCGATTTCTTTTGCAGGTAATCTTTGGTTGTGGAAGTATACTGTTGTATGGTAAAGGAAACTTTGGGAGGGTTTGGTGTTCTTACTCTCCTAATTTGATTGAATTGCTAATTGTTTTGTTTGTGACAATTCAAGTTTTTACTGTCTTTGCTTCATTAGATTGTTTTTAATTGAGCTGTTTGTATTGCTTTGCTACACAAAGTAGAAATGACAAATGATCAAGTTGATGATTCCACTCATGATAGTCTGAGAGGAAATTCTTCTGAATAAAACACTTCGTTGATGTTGCCCGATCTATTGAGATTTCCTATAGATCCATTGTTGTAGCAACAAAGGCAAACAATGTTTGGCAATACAACATGTCCAGGTAAATCATCTGCATCAAATGCTATGCTTCTAAATTCCTCACTTCGTTATCCATATCCTATTTATGTTCATGCTCCTTCATTTGTAACAATTCGGTTAAATGCAAAGAACTTCCTAGTATGGGAATCTTAGATCTTGAATTTGATTGAATCACATAATTGTATTGGATTTGTTGACGGATCTATTCATTCTCCTCTACATATTGGTTCTTCTGATCCCATTGCTGTTAATGGAAAATTTATAGCCTAGAAAAGGACTGATAAATTGATAAAGGGATGGATAATTGGATCGTTAGTGTGAGGCAATTCTTCGTCAAGTTATTGGACTAGATACTGCTACAGATGTATGGAAATCATTAAAGGATATTTTCAGCAAAAAGACTATGGATAGGGAGCTAACATTACATCATCAGCTGGAAACAATACGAAGAGATAATTGTGAAACTCTTGATGACTCTCTTCTTAAATTCAAAGCAATTTGTGATGAACTAGCTACAATCGACAAGCCATTGATGGAGGATAGAAAATCATTTAATTATTGAATATGGCTTAGGAGCAAATAATCAAATGTTCACTACTATGACTTTGCAGTCACCATTACCTAATTACATTGAATTGTTGTCAATGTTGCATAGCTATGAATCCAAGATTTTACTTCAAGATTCAAATATGGTGACACAACACGTTGCATTTGCTGAAAACAAGTATAAAAAGGCAAAAGCAAATGTTCAAAAGTTCACTTCAGAAAATCGAGGTTTTGAACATACTGCTTGACCAATTCCTTCGCCTCAGAACTAACAAAAAAGCTCACTATTAATGTTAATTTAAGCAAATCCATGTCTCAACCTGTCAAGTCTAATGAAGAACTCAAAGAAGCCGTATGAAAATTTAAAACTGTTTGTCCAATTTGGTACAAACCAGGGCACACTACTTTTAAATGTTTCAAACGAAACACAGTGTTCAAGGAGAAGCAGTCATCTGGTGAAGTCAAGAATGCTCAACATGCTTTGAGTGCTTTCCAAGCTCAGAAGTTGATGTCAATCAATGGCTACCTGACTCAGGTGCGTCCTCTCATATGATTGGTAATCTTTCTTTATTGGATGAGTATGTGCGCTATGATAAAATCAGATGTTGTGTTTATTGGTAATGGAAAACAATTAGCTATTGAGCACATTGGTTTTGTTAGTATTGTTACTTCTTATGGATCAATGAAATTAACAAATGTGTTACATGTGCCTTCTTTTCAACAAAACTTGTTATCAATTAGTCAGTTCACTTCTGACCATAACTATTGTTTTCACTTTAACTCTAAGGGATTCAATGCAACTAATAAAGGATCTGGAAGAATAATTCTTTCTAGCACTCGGACAAGAAACATTTATCCTATCAGTTCTGGACAACATTTTGGCCTCTATTCAAATCGAAAACATAAGACATCAGCCTTACTTTGTCATTACAGACTTGGTCATTGTTCTTTTGATACTCTTAAAGTTTTGAAGACTTAAGGACGTATACAATCTACAGCTGACAATTTTGCTCCTTCTACTTGTAATAGTGTCAACTAGCTAAGTCTACCAAATTAACTTTTTCAAACACTGATGCTCCTTTTCATAAAATCCATTGTGATTTGTGGGGACCAGCTTCTGTGTTGTCTACTAAAAAATTCACATGCTTTGCTACCTTTTTTAACGATTGTACCAGATTTATATGCTTCTATCCTTTATATAATAAATTTAGTTTCTTTACTATCTTCAAATTGTTTGAGGATCTGGATGATCGACAGTTTTCTGCCAAAATAAAATGTCTTCAAACTAATGGAGGAGGAGAATTTACAGGACATGTTTTTCAAACATATTTGGTTGAGAAAGGGATTTTACATCAAGTAACTTGTCCTCATACTCTTGAACAAAATGGAGTTGTTGAACGTCGACACAAATCCATTGTAGAAATTGGTTTAGCTCAGTTGTTTCATAGCAAAGTGGCAAATGAATTTTGGGTACATAGTTTTCAAACTGCTATCTATGTGCTCAATAGAAGGCCATCATCTGCTTTGCTAAATAATTTATCTCCATTTTTTGAATTGTTCAGAAAAGAACTTGATTATTCTTCTTTACGAGTGTTTGGCTATAGATGCTAGCCATGTCTTTGTCCATACAACACAAATAAGTTTCAGCCACGTTCTCATCCATGTGTTTTCTTAGGGCATAAGACATCTTATATAGGTTATGTGTATTATAATGTCCAATCAAGGAAAATCTACTTATCTCGGCATGTGATTTTTGATGAACAGGTTTTCCTTTTGCTGACATTGTTCATAGTTCATCATATCTATCCTCACAAGCATGTGTTAATACCTATTTAGACTACGTTTCATAGTCTGATTTGCCACAACCTACACCCCGACAAGATGGAGAATTGATCTCTTCTATCCAAGAAAATTAATTTGTTTCTCTTGTTCTATCTGTTTCTAATACTGATAGTCTTGAAGAACATAGTCCTTGCATTCAAGAGTGTGTTGTCTCAATTCCATCTTCTTCTAAGTCTAAGTGTGTTGTAAGTCATTCAATGCTTACAAGGTCCAAAGCAGGTATCATAAAACCAAATCCAAAATATGATTTACTCGCTGTTGTTGAAGATATTACTGAACCAACTTTAGAAAATGTAGCACTTTGACATCCTGGATTATTAAAAGCAATGCAAGAGGAACTAGTTACATTGGAGGAAAATGACACATGGGAACTTGTTGTAAGGAAAGTCATATGAATGTCATTGGAACTAAGTGGATTTTTAAAGTAAAATATAATGTTGATAATATTGTTGAGAGATTGAAAGTTTGGTTAGTTGCAAAAGGTTATAACAAGTAGCAAGGAGTTGATTATTTAGAGACGTTCTCACCTATTGTTAAGCTAGCTACTGTAAGACTTCTTTTGTCTTTTGCTGCTATTAAGAACTAGTATGTGCATCAAATGGATGTTAAGAATGCATTCCTAAATGGTGAGTTGCAATAAATTGTATATGTTTCTCAAGGGTTTCTTTCTAATAATGCAGATTCTTCTTTGTTTGTTTGAAACAAGATGATAACATTGTTATTCTTCTCCTATATATTCATGACATGTTAATTACTAGAAATGCATCTATTCCCTTAGACAATTTTTCTGTTTAAACTCCATCAAAAGTTTGCTATGACAGATCTTGAACAAGTTCATCATTTCCTTGGTATTCAAATGCCAACTACCACTTCATGTCTTTTCTTGTCTCAGAAGAGATATGCTCTACAGATACTTTAGAAAGCTGGTTGAATAGATTGTAAACCATTGACAACGCCAATGGTTAGCAAAGTGTAATAATCAAAAGCATTCTCCTCTACTCTGCAATCCAACTTTGTATAGGGAATTAGTTGGTTCATTACAATATTTAACATTTATTAGATCTAATATTATGTTTGTCATCAATTGGGTATGTCAGCGTATGCACCATCTTACTGATTTTCATCTAGTTCCAGTGAAAAAAATCTTGAGATATGTAAAGGGTACATTGGAGTATCGTCATTTCCTTACTTCTAAGATTGATTTTTAGCTATCAGCCTATTCTAATACAAATTGGGCAGGTGGTCTAACTACATGAAAATCTACTACAAGGTACTACACTTTTGTTGGTACTAATTGTATCTCATGGTCTTCTAAGAAGGAAACAACTGTTTCTAGGACGAGTATGGAAATCGTGCCATGGCAATTGTTGGAGCCGAAATAAATTAGATTACATATTTACTCCACGATCTTCACATACTTCAACCCGTTGTTCCTATTTTCTATTGTGATCAATATTAGGGCTTTATTTTTCTCTAGTCCTGTTTTTTATGCTCGTACTTAATATGTGAAATTGATTATCAATTTGTGAGAGAACAAGTTGCACTTAAAAAGCTTGAAACAAGGCATCTCTTCATAACAAAGCAATTTACTGACATCTTCACCAAGGCATTATTATTTCAGCCTTTTTCACAAATTTTGTTGAAGCTTGGAATTATTGTAATGTCCAGCTTGAAGAGGTATTAGAGATGTGTAAAAAATGTAAATTTTCCGTGTACTAGAAAGTTACTGTAGCAACGGTTAGTTCTATCCCACGTTTCTCATGTTTGATATATGCAGGCTTAATACCAATGTTAATGGAATGAATTCACAATTCTGGACACTCACCACCTGTAGTTTCTATCCCACGTAACCGGCACCCAGGAGCTACTTGGAGTCGAGAAGACTTATTCCACATCATGCTGCTGTAATCTCAGAGAACGCCGCCCCGTGCAGTTGCCGGAATGGTGATGCAACACGATCTGAAGTGCTGAAATTCAAAGCAATTTTCCGACGAGCTGTTGCCATCTCTGATAGCTGGAGTAGCCTCTCCGACTTCCCCAGTTGGTCTACCGCCAAGGTCATCGACGATCCTCCATCAGGAAGCCATCACCACAGCCGGGGGGGGAAGGGGAGATGGAGTAGGCTCTCAGAGTTCCCCAGTTGATCTACCGCCAAGGTCATCGACCTCCTCCATCAGGAAGCCATCACCACAGCCGGGGGGGCGAGCCCAAGTGCTAGCATGAAGTCGAGAAAGAAGGGAAAGTAAATGTGTGCTAAGCCCATTTAGTGCTGGCCGCGTCCAAGTTGCCCTCGTCTCCACTTTCTGTCGTGACCCGGCTCCCGAGAGCCATATTGCAGCCGGGCAGGTAACCGCCCAGCTGGGTTTGGTTCGAGCTCAGAATTTTGAAGTTGGGATTTATATCAACACCTTTACTGGGCTATGATTTAGCGTGAGCTCTCAGCACCCATTGTTTTCCGCGTTTCCGAACTCGAAACAGTGATGTTTATTTATTTATTGAGAGTGCTATGGATTGAGAGCCCTCTAGGGATCGGATTATGTTCGAGCCAAGGGTAATTTTAATCAATCAGAGATAATTTTAATTAATTAATCATTTAGATAAAGTTTCAAAGTTTTGGCTTTTCGGCCTTGTGTTTATGTATTTGACTAGCTTTTAATGTTTAAATTGGAACTTTGTTTTATATTATTATGTAGCAATTTTAATTACAAATTTTGCATTCTATTTTAAAGATGTCAAATCATATTTTCAATGAGATTTTGCTTTTGGTTTACATTCTATGATTAATTTGGGTTTCTCAAAATGGTTGTTCTACAAAAAAATCAAATAGTCGTGTCATAAATAATTATAAATAAAATTGTTCTAAAATACACGAGAAATAGAAGAGAGTAAATAATTTTCAAAAAATTAAATATATAATATAAAAACTAAGACATTAATTTAAGTTTAAATTTTAAGGGAGTGCCGCTTGTATTAAACTAGTAGATGCTACAACTTGAGCGGAACTTTAGTATAGACTTCTCCGGGGGCTTTTTGTAGCTTTTAGTTGCAATATTTGGGCTTAGTCCATGTTGCTTATCTATTCTTTATTAATGAAAGGGGAATTAAAAATTGCTCTTCAAGAGATTCAACCTATTAAAGTAAAAGATAATAAAATTTAAAATAATCAAATTATTATAATTTATTTTCTTCACTTAATTAAAATTTATTTTTGCAAACAAATATACTTGTAGGGTTACACTCTAGACATACTTATAATAATCAATTATTTTCTTATCAACAAGGCCAAAATTAAATATGAGAAATTTATGATCTAGATGTATTTCATGAAACGTCAAAATGTTAATTGATTGGAGATGTAAAATGAGTTTGAAAATGGAATAAAAACAAAGCTTGATCTTAATTTAATCCAAGATCTAAGGAAATTTTTGTTTTTCTTTCCAGGAGGGATTACTTCGAAATTACTGTTATTTAACTCTTATGTACTTGTCATAACAATATCTTTTCAAGTGTAATAGTTGTACCTTATACGTAAATTGACAAATGTAATTACTTTTCTAACACTTTTTTTTCAATTACTCTTATAACTCTTGAAATTCAATTACATATCTCCCAAAGTTTTATGGAATTTTTTATTTTATTTTGAAACGTATTTACTCATGCAATAATTTCCTAACAATATCAATATATGACAATTGACACGCCTCTGCAATAGCAAAGGACCCAAAAATGGCAAAAAAACTGGTCGTGCTAAATGGCCGAGCAAATTGGCCTCCGTGTGGGCTCTTCTACCCATTTCTGCTTTTCGTGTCGCACTGCCCAAACTCCTCTCACGTGTGAGTCACGGCACTCGCGCGTGCCTTGGACCGTTTCCACCTTCCCCCTCGCCGATCTACACGATCCATCTTCCCACGACCAGACCAGGCCCCACACATTGTCAAAAACTCATTCCGCACCGACCGATCTTACATCAACGGTCAGCATTCTCATCTCTTCTAGCGTCCCCAATCTTACCCTTAGCTTCAGCCTCTCGCCCATGCTACAAATTAATAAGAGCTGAGAAACTGTTTCGACAGCGCCAGTGGCGGACAACAATGGCGGTTGAGCTTCGTTGAAGTCGGAAAAGAAAACAAAAAAGATCCCAAATTTGGTACCTAACAATGGAAGGGAAGAGCCAGAGCAAGCTCACGAGGACGCCCTCCTCCCTCTTCCACTCCTCCCCACCCTCCCCTCCATCGACGATGACTCCGACAAGCCCAAGACCGTCAAGCCCCGGCGCACCGCTGCCTTCCTCCTCCTCCCCATCGCCGCCGTGGCCGCCACCACCACCAGCCTGATCGTCTTCCTCAGAGACGACCACCCGCCGACCTCCCTCAACCTCCTCCTCCTCCTCCTCCTCCCCGTGCTCGCTGCGGCGGCTCTCTTCGTCAAGCGGGGCAGGTCTGTATGGCACGAACGTCACCGGCGGGGGAAGTCGGTGGAGTGGTTCATCGGCAGCGACGGCGACCCGCGGCGGCGGCGGCGGCGGCGGCGGCTGCGAGGGTGGGGGAGGGGGTGGAGGTGTACGGCAACGGGGACTTCTACGAGGGGGAGTTGGAGAATGGGAAGTGCAATGGAAGCGGCGTGTACAACTACTTTTTGAATGGGAGGTATGAAGGGGATTGGGTTGATGGGAGATATGATGGGTACGGGATCGAGAGCTGGGCCAAAGGTAGCCGGTATCGGGGCCAGTACCGGCGAGGGGCACGGCATGGATACGGCGTCTACCGGTTCTTCGCAGGCGATGGCTACTCCGGCGAGTGGCTCCACGGGCAGAGCCATGGGTTGGGCGCGCAGAGCTGCTCCGATGGGAGCTCCTATGTTGGGGAGTTTAGGTGTGGGGTGAAGCATGGGATTGGTTGCTACAAGTTCAGGTAAAAAATTTTGCTTATACTATATAAAATGTGTGTTTTGAAATGGAATAGCAGTTTGTATTTTTCTTCTTTTCACAACCCATCTTCACCTTTGCTATGAATTGCTTCTGTTTTTGAGTTCGCAAGGTGTGTATTATTGTCTTCTGCCATCTCCTATGCTTGTTTTTGGATCTTTGATTGTTGTTCCACAAAGCTTGGAAGTGGCAGGTTGTGATGAGAATCAGATGTTGGGTTGGTGGAGATTTGTTGTTGATCATTTCGGATTCATTTGCCGATTGATGCTACATATCATTGTTTCCCATAATTTGATCCTCTGAAGTGGTTGGTCGATGCTTTGGCGTGAAATTGGAGGGTTACATGAATGTGTTAGTTGTATCCTTCGCCAGTTCCCACGCGATGTGCGTAATTAGTTAGACTGCGCTGTCCTTTCCAATGTCACGATAATGGATTGATTAACTGGGGCGATGGAAATGTTAACAGGAATGGGGACAGATATGCGGGGGAGTACTTTGCTGGTAGAATCCATGGTTTCGGAATATACCACTTCGCCAATGGCCACTGCTACGAAGGGTCATGGCATGAAGGCCGGAAACAGGGGTTTGGGATGTACACATTCAGAAACGGTGAAGTGAAGTGTGGGGAGTGGAGCTCCGGAGTTTTGAAGAGCCCACTCCCACCCGCTTCCGAATCAGTTCTCCGATTTGTCCAGGTACCATTTTCTTCACAACAAGTTCTTTCATTTTGGTTTGTAATATGACTTCCTTGGAGAACTGATCTTGTATTGTTCCATGGTCAGGCCGCGAGAGATGCTGCCGGGAGAGCTATTCGAGTAGCTCGAGTGGATGACCGAGTTGAGAAGGCCGTCATGGCAGCCAACCGATCGGCCGCAGCAGCCAGAGTTGCTGCCGTTAAAGCCGTTCAGAAGAGAATGAAGCCGATGGTTCATCTTTCAAACTGTTATTAGTTTAGTCTGTTTTCTTTTTCGTCCCTTCAAATATGTATACCACCATTCAAAGATCATGCCGGCCAGCAGAACTCGCTTGCTGTGCATGCTTACAGTGGAGAGGGTAGTGAGAAGGAAGCGTTTAAACATTCTTACAAGCATGAAAATACGAAGATCTCGTGTTTTTTTTCTTTTTGACAAGCTAGATTTGAGAAAAAGCTGCTGTAAAATCTAGTAAAACGTAGATAAACCCACTTTGTGAATCTGTTAAGGCTCTATGAACCATGTTTTTAATCGAAGCATCTCCGTGACGGCTATAGTTGAATTTTGTCTAATTTAGCTCATTTGATGAACGAATAAAGTTTTATTTTATGTCATGTTATTTTATTTTGAGTTGTGAGTCGAGTTAAGTTTGAAGTCTTAATTTATTTTTTATAATATAATATTTTTGAGTTTTATTTATAAAAATATAAATGATATTTTTTAATTAATACTTATATAATAATTATTAAATTTGTTAATTTAATTATTTTTATACTAAATTATCATTTTTAATGGTATGTTATTTATATTTTGTTAAAGGAAAAAAATTACTAAGAGTTTATATTAAATATCAAATCGATTCAAGCTTAATTTTAAATCAAATAGAGTTTTTTCGAGTCGAGTTTGATATAACTCAAAACGGGTTTTATTATAGCAAGTCAAGTCAATATTTTTAAGATCAATCTTTTAATTAAATTTAAAATAAATCAAGTTCAAGCTCAATCACGTCAAGTTGTAAAAAACTCGTGAGCTACTTCAACTCGTGCCCAGCCCGTGCATTTGATTTGTCATGTTTTTGGGCCAGTTTGATGGCCAGTTTAGCTAGATCTCTATTTTTTATAATTGGGAGGAATCTTATCTTAATGTGTTTTGGGCCAATTTGATGGCCAGTTTCACTAGATCTCTATTTTTTATAATTGGGAGGAATCTTATCTTAATGTTTTTTATTACTAATGTTTTATATAGTTGGATCGTCTTGACCACGATCATGTCATTGCAAGCATTCCACAACTTGTTCAGAAGGCAAGGTTATGATCAATATCATGACATCTCTTTTTCTGCCATAGTTTGTGATCATTGTTTGTATTGTTTGAAGCTTTCTGAAGTGTAGTCGTGGCCAGTTATTCTGCCAAAGCAAGTTTGGCCTCGTACCTGCTACTGTAACTTGTCAAAGGTACTTGTGTGCAGAGTCTGCGGTATCGGACATCTGATTTGGTTCAGACCTTTTAAAATCAGATCGGACCGATACATAAGGGATTATGTATAAATATATATATATATATATATAATTAAAATATTAAATAAAATACAACTTAAATTCAAAATTTTTATGTAAACTTTAATAGTTATTAAGTTAAATTTTATATAATTAATGAATGAAATAAAAATAACTATACATCTCCCATCCAAAAGTAAATTTTTTTGATAAATAAACATATTAATAATTAGATTTACTTTATAATAATTATTTTGTTAAATTTCATGATAATAAAAAATACTTTTATTGTACTAATATAATTATAAAGAACTAATTATATCCAAGACAAAATTAAAAGTAGCATTTTTTGAAAAAAAACTATTTTATGCTTTACAAAATAAAAAATATAGATGTATAAATGATAAAAGATAAAAAAATAAATGGAAGAGGAAGACTCATCTATTTTTATTTTTTTACTATAAACTATAAAAAAATGATAAAATCATAATATTCACTTAAATATGGATGAAAATTTTTTTGGAGTATAAATGAATATTTTTAGTTTTATAAATATTTAAAATGGTTAAAAAATAAAAAAATTTAAAGTGCATCGATGTATCACCGCGCATGGTGTTTTGTAAATCTGCCAAGTGTCGGCGATATAACTATATGTAAGGGCGATACGACAGTGCTTGTGGGCAGAAAAATTGCACTATTCTTAAGACATTGGATTGATTTAAATTTGAAGTTTTATCTTGTGCCTTTCTTTTACTTCAATTTGCTGGGAATGATGCTACCCTTAATGACACCGACGACACTGCAAGAAAAGGCTCCCTTTTGAATTAAACAAAAAGGTAATGAAAGGCTCGAATTTGGTTTGAAGCTGACTTGAATCTTGATTCACGGAGAAAGGTCTGATACTCGCTGTGTAAGTAAAAAGTTTTTAAACAAAATTCATTTAGAAATGTATAATGACAATTATTTAACCTTTAGCAGCAATAATTCAATAATCTGATTTGTTTTGTTTCCTTCAGAAGTACTTGTTCGGCCGGCCCAGTGGCGACTGACCCAGTCAGCTCAATCCGAACGTGGGGTTTACGTTGCAATAAATTTGTTTCAAAGAAAAATGTCCAACCCAATTAATTGGGCATGCATATTCTGATGTAGTTAATGAATTAGGTATGTCATATGGTCAATGGTGAGTTGATCAACCTATTTTAAATTGAACTGAATCACTCAGCTTGAAATTGAAGGCATTGAAAGAGGGAAAGGCAGACCATACAAAGTCAAATCACCAGCAAATGAGACTTTTGCACCGTCTTAGGACATATCAATGTTAGAGTCGAGCGGTTAAGCTTTTAAGCAGCGGGACCTAGTTTTGATTTCCCAACAACCCATCTTGAATTTAGTAGAAAAGACTTTGATTATGAATTTGGAACTGGCATTGTGTCCGCCCCTTTGGGACACACTTGGGGACGCATCGAATGATGACAGTTGATGATCTCATCAACCTTCGTCGTATGCATCTTCAATTGTGTCCCTGCGGGCACAAGTAATACCCGATGAGTCTGTGGTTGAGGAGATGATAGCTCGCAACTTGGTGCCTATCACTTGGTTTGATTGAAATTATTTACATTAAACCTACCATTTAAATAAAATTTGTTAACCAGATCAACTACTTATCATTAAATGTTTCTATCATTTATATTATATTCAACCATTTACCGTTTAGTTAAAATCAAACACAATCATTTAAAATATTTATAATAAATAGTTTAGGTTTGAATAAATATCTATTTAACTATTAAAAATATATAACGATAATACATGTTATAAATAGTAGAGCTAAAAATATAATAATTTAAAATTATAAAATGGACACTTTGGTAACTTTCGATAAAAAGTAGTTTGAAAAGTTTATGATTGTATTAATCTTCTATACATAAAAACAGTTTAAGAATCGGGCATCAAATGAGGTACATGTCACTCTCTTACCAAACCCGATTCTCTCAAGTTAAATCCTATTATCAAGTACCAAAAATCTTATTCATTCGGGCATTTGGTTTAACCTGGTATACCCACGGGCACCCCTGAAACTTAAAGGTTTTGCCGCCATTATCTTGGTGCACTATAAAGCGTTAGGTGAGCTTCTTTTGAAGTTTCAAGCTCAACATCAAAATATAAAGCTAAAATGATGCAAGACATTTGCTAATGGGACTGGAATTATAGAATAGATATCATCTACTTTGTCGGGTTTTATGCTTATAGCTTTGATTACAAGCACTCGATTATTTACATTTTGGGTAATTTAATCTTCCTCTGTCTCTATGAAAAAAAGAGCAACATTTGAATCCATTGGGGAACGTTCTTTTCTCCATTGATCAATTTGTGAGAGCTTATCTACATCTATCATCTATGCATGCATGTTGTGGATACATTTGAAAACTCATGATTTTCATGAAAAATTTCGGCCATGTCATACAAGCTGTTGTCAATGTATTATAAATTTATAATGGTAGAAATCTGCAACAATACATGGGTAATTATTGAGAAACGCTATGTCGTGCACAAACTTGAATCGAACAGCCACAATTGTTGTTTTTTTCATAAAAAATCTATTAAAATAAACATATATTTGATAAACACATAGGCTGTTAGAAGGATGAGTTGTTGACGTTAAGAAGGGCATTTGACCATAAAAAAATTGTCATTTATAATTACATGAATCGAGCTCTGCTCAAATGACATAGATATTTCCATACATAACCGAACCAAACTCAAATAATCAAATAGCCTGATATTTTTTAATATTATAAAATCTATATTTTATATTAATTATCATAATATTATAATAATTTTATAATAAATTTGTAATTTTTTTAATATGATATATATATATTATTATTAAGAATTACATATTAAATTATTATATTTGCTCAAATAATGACATAATTTTGATTAAATAATTAAATAAATCTATTTTTTATAAATTAT
>JAURVB010002862.1:0-197239 GCA_033002965.1 Piper betle | reverse complement strand
ATGTATCGGGAAGCCCTCAATTTCAGTCTAAATCATCTCCTGGTGCATGGGGTGGCATAGCGAAGTCTTTGGTTGGGGGAAGAGCTTGGGCCTATCATGGTGGAGCATGGGGGAAAGAGAAGGTGAGCAGCAGTAGTAACCTGCATCATTTGTGGCGTATGTGGAAACTTGACAGTGTTCATGAACTTCTGAAACGAGATTTCCAGCTTCGTCCTGTTGCTATTGAAATATTCAGTATGGATGGCTATAATGACCTATTGGTATTCCACAAAAAGGAGAGGGATGAAGTTTTCAGAAATTTGATCTCCATGAACCTCCCTCGGAACAGCATGTATGCAGTGTGTTGATTTTATTTGTTTCTTGGTGTATTTGTTTTTATTGCTATATTGGCTGGGTCTGCTCAGTTTCATGTGGTCAAGCCAGTGATATGCTTGCCATATCTTATTTTTCAGATTGAGCTTACAAAATGATGGTCATACAACCTGCTGAAAATATGATAGCACTGACCACATTCATAAAATTGGTACCAAATATCACATGGCCTGTGTTCTGCCTCTCATTTATCATGATCCTACAGCTCCCTTGATGCATGAACCTGCAAGATCTGCCATACCTTTAAAGCCTGACTGACTAGGACTAGAGCTTGCATTTACACCACCCATACTTCTTATCACTTGCATCAGCTAGAAGGGCACTTGAAATTTACTGTCATGGTTGTTGTTAATGTTGTTGTTAATTAATCTATGCACATGTAGGATGCATAGTGATGCATGTTTATATGATTGATTACATTCATGTATATCTGGGACATGTAATTTCTCCTGTTTCTATTGTTTTGACATGCAGCAACTATTTGCCCTTGTAGGCTTTTCTATTGTTCTGATTAACCAAGTTACAAAATGCATCATTTATCACAGGTTGGACACAACCATTTCAGGTACATTAAAACAAGAAAGCAACGAAGGAAGTCGTCTTTTCAAGATTATGGCAAAATCTTTCTCTAAGCGGTGGCAGAATGGTGAAATAAGCAACTTTCAATACCTCATGCACCTCAACACTCTTGCTGGTCGTGGATACAGCGACCTCACTCAATATCCTGTCTTTCCATGGGTTCTTGCTGACTATGAGAGTGAAGTTCTTGATTTCTCTAGTCCAAAAACTTTTCGTAAGCTTGATAAACCCATGGGCTGCCAAACCGCTGAAGGGGAGGAGGAATTCAGAAAGAGGTACATTCTATGATCAATGATTTATTGTTTCATATAATTGTAAGTCACTGCAAAGTCATTGCTTTACCTCTGCATTTACAAAGTACATGAGGATACGTAACTGAAGTCATGACTTTTTATTTGAGGAAACTGTGACTAGCACGTGTATCTATTGGATTCCCCATGACCAATACATATTTTCAATGAAAATTTTATTTAGAGCCTTGTTTTATAAAATATATATTGTATTGTGTTACAGGTATGAGAGCTGGGATGATCCAGATGTTCCACAGTTCCATTATGGTTCTCATTATTCTAGTGCTGGAATTGTACTCTTTTACCTTTTGCGACTGCCACCTTTTAGTACAGAAAACCTTAAGTTACAAGGTGGTCAGTTTGACCATGCTGATCGTCTCTTCAACAGCATACGAGACACATGGCTTAGTGCTGCTGGGAAAGGTAACACTTCAGATGTAAAGGAACTGATTCCAGAGTTCTTTTACATGCCTGAATTCCTTGAAAACCATTTCAATCTTGATTTGGGAGAGAAGCAGTCAGGAGAAAAGGTACCTGATGCTTAGCTTGAAATTTAGTTCATCTTTTTACCATGTATTGTTGTAGTGATAACTAGAATATTTCTGCTGATTTCCAGGTTGATGATGTTATTTTGCCTACATGGGCAAAAGGCAGTGCCAGAGAGTTTATTCGAAAGCATCGTGAAGCATTGGAATCGGACTATGTTTCTGAAAATCTGCATCATTGGATTGATCTCATATTTGGTTACAAACAAAGAGGAAAGGTAAATGCAGTTACATTAGTAAAATATTTGTTGGTCATTTGCAGAGGCAACATGGTGAAATTGTGTTAGGAGTCTTTATTACATTATCTTAATGTTTAGAAGGTCTATTGTGTTTTGTCAAGTCTAGTTGAATTTGGTCTTCTTTTGTTCATCAGCCAATGTAACTCCCAAGTGGTTACTTATATAGTCAGTGTAACCTCCAAGTGGGTTTATGGTCTAGACCCATTTGTGAGTTTATAAAACGGGTTGTTTTCTCTAATTTTTTTCATTCATTCATTGATCCTCAAAAAGAGAAAAAACAACCCTTCTTAAAGACTCACAAGTGGGTCTCAAAAATAAACCCACTTGGGTTTACATTTGACTATATAAGGAACCACTTGGGAGTTACATTGGCTGACTAACAAGAGATGACCCAATTCAACGACACTCGACTAAACATAATAGACCCATCTGAACATAGGATAATATAATAAAGACTACTAACAAAATGACGTTTTCATTTTCCCCTGTTTTGATTGTTATGACATGTGGGTATACGACATAGAAATTTGTCACTTTTTTGCTGCATGAAGGTTGACGTTTGTGTCATCGATTTAAATGTGACAGCAATTAATTTATGATAAAAATTCATGTGTTCATCCAAGTGTGGCTGGGATAATTGTAGATGGGATGATCATCATATTGTTGAGTCAGAAATTCACTTTTTTTGGAATTCCATTTTCAGTGTGTGGGTTCTGGGTATACATGCCAGCATTCAGCAAATGCATCTTTCTGCTTGTTAAATACATTGGAACTTACAAATAGTAGGTTGTAGTTATTATTCTGGTTTTTGTAGCGAATCTTTGATATGTAAGTGGTCGGTAGCAAAAAGGGCATTCGGGTGTTGCTCATTCTGTTGTTGGTAATTTAATTATTACCAACTATTTGAAATGATATGGTATTATATGCCTGGACATGAAATGTTTCTTTCTCCTTCTGTTTCATTTCATGTCTGTCAATGTGACTTCTGTTGCCAAAATTGATGCCCCTTTGCCCATCCATCGCAGGCAGCTGAGGAGGCTGTTAATGTCTTTTATCATTATACATATGAAGGAAATGTGGACATTGATGCTGTTACAGATCCAGCAATGAAAGCATCGATTTTAGCCCAGATTAATCACTTTGGGCAGACACCAAAACAGCTATTCCAGAAGGCTCATCCTAAAAGACGATCTGATAGAAAGGGGCCCTTGCATCCTCTTCAGTATTCTAGCCATTCAAATGAAATTCGCCGAAGTTCGTCTTCCATTTGTCAAATTGTCGTCAATCATGATAAAATCCTCGTGGCTGGACCTAACAGCTTGCTCAAACCCACTACTTACAGCAAATATGTTGCATGGGGTTTTCCAGATCGTAGTTTGAGGTTCCTGACTTATGATCAAGATAAACTCCTCACCACCCATGAGAATCTTCATCTTGGAAACCAAATCCACACTGCAGGTATTAGTCGAGATGGGCACATATTAGTCACTGGAGGAGATGATGGTGTGTTATTGGTATGGAAAATCTGCCAAGACGGCACACGTGGACTGCGATACTTGAATCTGAGGCGTTCCCTCTGTGCTCACACTGCAAAAATAACATGTCTTTTCGTCAGCCAGGCCTACTCTATAATTGTGAGTGGGTCTGATGATTGTACCATTATAATCTGGGATTTAAGAAGCTTGACGTTTGTTAAACAACTCCCTGAATTCCCAGCTCCTGTCTCAGCAATCTTCGTGAATGATTTGACTGGTGAGATTTTGACGGCAGCTGGTGTTGTGCTTGCAGTTTGGAGTGTTAACGGGGATTGCTTGGCTGTGATTAATACTTCTCAACTTCCTTCAGACTCCATTCTGTCAGTATCGAGCACAACATTCTCTGACTGGATGGAAACTAACTGGTTTGTGACTGGCCATCAGAGCGGAGCAGTTAAGGTATGGCACATGGTGCATTCTTCTGAAGAGGAGGCAAATGACCGTCATAAATCAGACAAGCATGGAGCTGTGGAGTTGAGATTGAAAGGCAAGGGGCCTGAGTACAGTTTGGTGCTGTACAAGGTCTTCAAATCGCATAAACATCCAGTGACAGCATTACATCTCACAAATGATCTGAAGCAGTTGTTGACTGGGGATGCCGGTGGACATTTGCTCTCTTGGACTTTGCCCGATGTGATGCCAAGGAGTTCAAGTCGTGGATAATGGTAAAAATGGAATTATCGCTGTTACTCACTAACAAAGGATATGATTCGTTATCTATCTGCTCCTTTCTCCTATTTTGAGGATGTTGATTTTGGTAACTATCCTCAAGAGTAAAAGAAATGAGCTTTTGGCTGCTGTACTTATTAAATTTGTGGGAGTGTGGATTAAGGATGTATTATAATCTCAAAACTCTTTCACGCGGAAAAATTTCAGGATTGGGCTTGTCTGGATCTGTATTGAGAAAAGGGTAGGAATCGTAGCCGACAGTAAAGGCTCATTCTTGCCTTGGAGTATGTAAGAAAGACATGCAGGCAAGTGTTATTTTCTCCTGTAAATAGTCATAGATTTTACCATTTGTATTTTAATTTTGATTTTTTTTTACCATTTGTAATTATATAGAGACAGGGTAATTTGAAAGATTTCATTGTTGGCAGAAAATGGTAGGCCAAAATTTTGTATTCTTGGTTAAGTCACTTGGCATATAACACATGTAATTTGGGCTTTCAAGCATGGGAAGTTCTCGGCTTGGCCTGTTATTTATTTTTCTTAATGTTATGTTGTGCTTGTCTTTATTTCTGTTGAAATTTTGAATAGAAAGGCTCTTAGGAGAATGTATCAGAAATGTTTTTTAAAAATATTTTTTGATAATTCTAAAATGGGGTTTGTTTTTCGAAGTGGGGAGATTTTTAGGATTTGTCTTGTTGGGACAAAAGTAGTGTAAATGACACAAAATAATTTGTTTTATTAAAATTAAATAAATTTAATATATTATATAAAAAATAATATTAATTATATTATTTTGTAACTAAATTAGGTATGATTACATCTAAGTAATATCATAAAATAATTATGATTATTTTTTGAGTGTATCACTTATACTCTTATTTGTAATTAATTTTCTATTTCTTTTATTTAAAGAGAAGAAAAAAGGGTAGATTTTTTACACATGAGAAAGAATGTGGGTGGCCTACTCGATTATAATCGTAACTAATTTTAATATAAAATATAACGAGCAGCTGCCAATTTCACCTAAAAAACGTACATGTATGCTACTTTTAGTACGGTCGAGTATTTTCAAATTTAGTGTTATTTATCTATATTTTATGAGCCTGGCTTGAGTTTTAGAGCATCTTCATATAATTTAGTGTTCTGCATGTTTAATTTTTTAGCATAGTTCGATCATATGGAACCTTCCCAATATCAATATGACTTGGAAGAGCAAAAATTTGTTAAGACTTTCAATTTTAATATCATTATTCGGACTTGTGCTACAACTAGTTGTTTACCTACCCACCGGATGTGCAGACAAAATCGTTACATATATAAAAAAAATATTCATCAATTTGTACATCTCCAAAGAGAAAAACAATTACATATTATAAAAAATTATATCATATTATAAAAATTTTAATGTGTAGTATGTGCATGTGTGCTACATTATATTAAATAAGCCAATAAAACTTTCCTTTCAGTTTTCCCCCTCTTCTTATTAATTTTTTTCCCATTCTGCATTTCATACTGTCTCGATATGCACATAAAATTTATTATTTTATGGACACCTACTTCTCAATTTAATTCTTTTGTCTGACTTGTGATCAGACAATTGTTAGAATTCTTTTAACCCCTAATAAATTTTTAGACTTGTCAAATTCTTGTAGAGAACAAGAAAATTCTTTGTCCATGCACAACTTAACATAGGCTTGTATGAACTTAATTGAATTTGGTTAAAATATTAATTTGTCTATATTAAAACTTAATCCCCATAATCTATGTGCATAAATATTCTAATTAGATCCTTTCAAATAAGACCAAATCTTTACTTAAAAGAGGATTTAATTAATTTTAGATCTTGGGAACTAACTTTGTAAGAGAAATAAAGACCAATTACATTAATCTCTTTCACAGCTCTTTTATCATATAAAATTGGAGAAGGGCATTACGGGATTTTGATTAATACAATTCCCCGTTTAAAATTTTTTTTATGAATATGCCTTACTAAAGCAAGTCTTTTAATTTAGAACTTATTAAGCTTTAATTGGTCCCAAACAAAGGCAACCTATTTATCTATTAATATCTTAATTAATTTACATCAACTTGTGATGATATGTTTTAACGTTTTTGTTTACTCGAGCCTCCTCCCTTTGTAATGGAGGTCTCTTGCCAACTCCTAGAGGATCTTACATCAACATCAGGGTCTTAAAAGCCAAGGACTCCCTTCTTCACAAGCTCTCCTGTGTGCCAAGGTGCCTCCTTCCAAAAAGCCTCCTTCACTAGCTCTCACTAGAACTAATAACCCCACACCTTCACTAGCTCTCTTTAGAACCAAAGAGCTTGCATCTCCACAAGCTCTTGCCTAAAGCCAAAGAGTAATCATCCTCTACACCTTGGAGGCAAGCAACCAAACAAACACCTTTCCTTAACACCATGGCCTAGATGGATTGCTCACACACTCTTAAAATACTAGGAGTTTTCAGCAATTAGCTCAACACATGATTATTTTTTGCACTAGGCCTCTAGCCTACTTACTTTAGGGAAATACAATACTCTTGATATAAAGTGAAAGCACAAAGAGGTTACAAGTAACATGATCTCCTAATTCAATACACCATCCTTGAAATTTTCTAGCAGTTGCTCCAAATGCACCCCCTAAGGTCCTATTGGGAGAATTTCTAGAATTTTGGAGCAATTTTGCTCCATCACCACTAATATGTTAGATCTCACTCAAGTCTGTATTGGATGTGACTCTAATTAACTTGACTAACTGATCGGAAGATATTATATTCCACCTATCTTAAATAAATTTCGTTAGTGGAATTCCATTCTAGCTCTACTAATTTATTTCTAGACAGCATTCACATCACCCAACACAATCCTGATACCACCAGTAACGGTCTGACCTAATTTAGTGCAAATTAATGGGTTTAGTTATATCTTCAAAAGTTATTAACCAAATTAAAGAGTGTAACACCATCTTTACTAATATATTGGATGACTCATGAGCCTCCTAATCTATATCTAGACAGACTCCCATAACCAAAATAGTCCCGATACCATTTGTAATGGTCTGGCCCAATTTAGTGCAAACTAATGGGTTTAGTCATCTTTTCAAAAGTGATTAACTAACTTAAAGAATGTAAGCAGTATTTCTACTAATATATTGGATCCTACCCCAGTATGTATTTAATGTAAGACTAACTTGACTAACTGATTAGAGGTTATGGCAGTTATTTGAAACATTATGTCCAAAGTATACAGTTATTTGAAATGTTATATCGAAAGTATGTTGATTGAATGGTTGTACCTCAATTCGGTCTACAATCAATTACCGATTGATCTGCTAATCGGTCTACCAAAATTTCGGTCGATTGATTGTTGAATTCCATTGAGCTACCTCTTTACTTGATCGACTACCAATTTATAAAGGCACTACCCAATTGGTGCAAACTGATGGGCTTAATTATCTATTTAAAAATGATTAACAAAGTTAAAGATCCTATGCAACATCCATATTAATATATTAGATCTTATCTTTGTAGGCATTAGATGTAGGACTAATGTGACTTTTTTATATTACATTCACCCACCTTAAGAAAATTCTGTTCTTGGAATTCTTTTCTTTTGACATGCCACCATCTATCCAACAGTCTTGGGTTCGCTTTATTACCACTATAAAGGCCCTGCTTAATTAGTGCAAATTGATGGGTTTAATCACCTCTTCTCAAGTGATTAATTAAATTCAAGATTTTATGTAACATCCTCAATAATATATTGAATTTTAACTAGGTAAGTATTATATGTGAGACTAAATTGGAATTTTTTGGGATATTAGCCAAATAATTTGTTACAAATTCTCTAAACTTTGAGATACCATAAGTTCTTCTAAATAACTTCAAATTGATTAATTTTTGACGTGTTGTAAAGCTCTTGATGTATTATAACACTCATCGGAAGTTCAGTAACAAAACTCTATTTGGCTTCCAAGTTACCCTTTGGATTTGAGGAGTTTGAATAAGCTCCAATTTTAGTCGTGGCTTTCCATGATGTTATAACTTGAGCTCCTATGTACTAATTTATGACTTTAAGAGTTCTACATGTTGATCATCAAAATATACAATTAACAATCTCTCCATTTTACTGATTGTCAACCTCAAAACTTGTACTTCATCATCCTTGTATCCTCAGGAAGCAATCTTCACAACACTCTATCCTTGAGCTCCTTATTGTTTTTCAAGTCTTCAAATCTTCAACTCCTTGAGTTTCCCATTGCATGTCCCTGCCCCATATAAATCAATCAACATTTGGGAAAGCCAATAGCCACGTGTGAGACACTAGACTTGGGTGAATACCAATAGCCAAATACTTTGTTTGGGTGAAATCCTAAATCCAAGCAAGATAAAATAATTAATGATGAACATGAAATGACATTAATGAAATGCAATACAATGCAACCAAGCCTAATGCATGAAGTCATGAATAATTAGCCTAGGTTAAGAGAGTTAGTTTTGTTAGTTATTTCCATTATATTTTTTGAGCTTTTACAAGGCATACAAGTGAGATGATCAAACCTTTCAAACTCTCCTCCTACATATGAGTACTCCCACTACATATGATATCCTAAGGTAAGACAATCACTTTGACTTCAATTCTCTCCAATTCTCATGTCAAAAAGGCAAATAAAATGCAAGGAGAAACTATATCTAATAGAATACAATGTTGGTGGAGATCCATACATCAAGACTAAGAGGTGCGTAAAATATTCTATAAGTCACCTAATCTCTAGAGACACCTATGATGCAAACATTGGTAGGGGTAATATGTTTAATGCTTTAAAAATTTCTTGAAAATCATTTTTGAAATAATACCCTTTGGAAAGAAACTTTAATCAAGACAAATTTAAATAAAGCACAATCAATGCAATTTCAATAAACCTTCACAATATTTAAGTTTCCAAAAATCAATTTCAATTTTCAATTTTGAAAATTTCCCACATAAATATGAAATCCATTTGAAAAAATTGAGGAGAAAAAATGGGTAATAAAAATCAGTTCTTTTCTTCCGACAATGGTACGTGAGAGTGGAGATCAGTGTTGGTGATGAAGATGAGAGTTCAATGTGTAGGGCCCTAGCGCAGATATTAACTGATAAGAACAAAACACTAAACAAGCAAATTAATTTCCCCACGTATCGTAAGATTACCAATCGATCAAGACAAAAATGGACAATATTAATCAATGTAAAATTTAAAAACATATAATGTGTAATATGTAGAAGGACAATGTCATTTCAAAAACCTTCACAAGTGTTGACAAATTATTTCAAACCATACAAGTTAATGAATTAATTTAATGAGTTTGAATTGATTACCTTACACAAATCACTAAAGCGAACTTGTCAAACACAAGTGCTTTGTATGAGGAATGTGATCAAACACTTATAATGCACAAAATAATATGTAAAACAAATACTAAAAAATAAATAGAAAAAGGGTAACTCAATCAAACACAAAGGAATACAAATTTTTTTAGAGGTTTGGAACTCTTACTTCTCTATTCTATCTCACAAAGCCCTTTTGTTTGGTAGGTCTTCTAGTTTTCCTATGGCATACTGGTATACCTACAAACAACACTTACTCTTCTACAAGCTCGCTACCGAGCCAAAGCAACAAGCACACTAGTACCTCACAAGCTCCTCACCAAGCCTAGGCAGCTAGCAACACACTCTAATACCTTGGAGCAACACCACTGAAGCTAGAAACTTCTTTCAACACATTCACCCTATCACAATTGATCGGTTAAAGCAATCACTCACTCCAAACAACCTTGGAGTTTGCAAGATATTGATCTATCCTTTGATATAATACAATATTTAACACATAAAATGACTCTTACAAATGACAATGATCTCACACACTAGATCAATTTGCACATAGAATTGATCTTACACCTTTATCATTTTCACTTCTTTGAATCAACCTCATTTGCCTTCAAAAGCCTTCAAATCCTTCCCTATGTCCTCTAGTTATAACCAAGAGCATCCTCCCTAATCACAAGATTGGAAAGTTTAGATATGATCTCACTTGAGTTTGGCCAATGGTGGCATTTTATTTGACCTATTCATTCAGTTGCCAAAACCTTTGCCGATCGATTGAATCCTCCTCAATTTTTTATCCAATCGACCTTTTGAATCCTTCGTGGAAGTTGGTTTCCATAGCGAAACTAAAAAGGTATACCCAACCAAAAGACTTTGTGAGATAGAAGAGAGAAGTAGTTCTAAACTTCTCAAAAATCTCTTGTATCTTGTATCTTCTTTTTCCCTTCCCTTTTGTGTGCTTGTTTTGAATTGGATTATTCTTTGTGCACATTTCAATTTTTTCCATCCAAACGACTTATCTCGTATCAACGTTCGCCGGACTCTACCGGGATCAAATAGTTAGACTGCATGGAGTTCCTCGAGAGATTGTATCAGATAGAGACACCAGGTTTAAGTCATCTTTTTGGAGATCCTTTCAAAGAGAGTTGAGCACGAAAACTAAATTCAGCACCACTTATCATCCTCAGACACATGGCTAGTCTGAGAGGACCCTTCAGATATTGAAGGTTTACGCAGGTCATGTATGCCAGATTTTGGGGAATCATAGGATGAGCATTTGGCATTGGTAGAGTTTGCCTACAATAATAGCTATCCGGCTAGCATTGGCTTGATACCATTTGAAGCATTGTATGGTAGGCTGTGTAGATCACTGACTTGCTGGCTAGAAGGCAATTTAATTGTTGGGTCAGAGTTACTACAGGACTCACAATGTGTAGTAAAGTGAAAAAGGTAGAGATTGATGACCGCTCAAGATAGGCCCCACTCATATGCAGATCAAGGTCATGGAGAGGTCAGCTTTGCCTTGAACGATCTCGTCTTCCTAAAGGTCTCTTGCAACCAAAGGAGGCATGGGATTTGGGCGAAGAGGCAAGTTGAGTTCTAAGTAGATTAGATCATTTGAGGTGCTACAGCTGAGTTGGTTAGGTGGCCTACAAACTTGCTCTTCCATCGAGTCTTTTAGCAATGCATCCTGTGTTCCAAGTATCGATGTTGAATAGGTATGTGCCGAATGGTTCACACAAGTTGTCATATGAGGGGCTCAATGTCAGGCCAGACATGACATATCTTAAGAAGGGGAAGCAATCCGAATCTTATACCCCTTGTCAAGGACTCTTTGTCGCAAGGAGGTACCTCTTATAAAGGTACTATGGTCCAATTAAGGTGTAGAAGAGGCTACTTGGGATCGTGAGGACGATATGCAAGCTCATTTCCCTAGACTATTCCCTCTAGGTGGCGATGCCTTGAGGTAGTAGATTTTCCCCTGTTATTTCTTGTTGCGTTCTCTTTCACATGTGTAACCCCGTAGGCAAATTATGGGATAAAATTTTTTAAGTGAGGGAGGTTTTTAAAACCCAGGTCATTTACCCATTGGTTTTGTTTTAGTTTGCCTATGAATTCTATCAAATAGCATGTGACCGATAATTATTAACATTGATATGTTATAATGTATGGTGCGTTATGCTTGTTTGCTCAGACACTAGTCACCCGGTGTTAGACACACTCGGTTGGGCACTGAGGTTGTCCCCACTTTTTCTTTTTATTTGGATGTTGGGTGTGGTAGATAAACACTAGGACCATGTCCCCGCCGTGTCTAGTTGCATGTCATGTATTGTACTTGGCTTGTTTCACATGTTTTCGGTGGAAAAAACCCTAATTGAAGCAATTAGGGTTGGACACAAAGGTATCAGGCTAATGCCTTTGCGCCGAGCTAAAGTTTGAATTTGGTGTTCAAGTTCAGACTATGAACACCAAGATGTTAACACAAGGCCTTATCGTTAGTGACAAGTTTTGATTTAGGGTTTTTTTCACTTTTTTGGGTTTTCCCCTCGCGCCTTTGTGCAGTAGCCAGTGCATTTGAGCCTGGTTGGCGCCGTTGCGCTTCGACCTTTGCAAGTGGGTGTTAATGCTAGTTTACTGGGTTGGCGGTTGTCAAAGTCTGGCGCCCTTGCGCCCGTCATTTTCTCCTTTTCTATAAAAACCACAAGCATAGCCCATTTCTAAGCCTTCTCCTCCGCCCTTCTTCTCCCCTGAACCATTCTTTCTCCATTCCAGACGTCTCCAGCCCTTGTTCAAGCCTTCAAGACCCTCAAATCTTGGTTTGGAGCTCTTCTCTCTTTTTATTTTCTTTCATTTCTTCCATGGTATGCCTACTTTCCCTTCTTCATTCTTATCCTCGGTATTTTTTTGTGGCTTGCATGTGTTGTTTGCTGTGTTTTTCTTTTCGTAGGTTGTAGGTTAGGTTGTCTATTTAATTTTGGTTTGATGCAATCGGAACATGTAAATCATGAGATATGCCTTGTTCAAGCTTGCATGCATGTTTACTTGTTCTGTTTTGACCATGCTTGCTTAGATTTGCTCAATGGAACTCATTTGATGTCCGAAAGATGTGATTGCTGTTGTATATTACTTTTGACATCTGTATATTTACATGTATATATAATATGCCTATGCTTCATGCTCATTTCATGCTGTAAATGCCAAAGAAACGCCATGCACGTGCCATTCTAGAACTGTTGCAGATTTGTCATGCATGTTGGCTTGATTTATTTCTTGTTGTGGTGATGGTTGTTGCTCAAATGCTTTTGTTGTATTGTAGATTAGGGTGTTACCTAAACACTCCTAATGTTTCTTATTAAATGAACGTCATTAAGAGTATGAACAACACAAGTAAATAGTGAGTATGCTCACCATTCTGTTGTAGATTGTGGCTATGAATGATCTTGGTTAAGTAAAATCCAATCTTGGTAAAATTAAGTAATGTTTCACTAATTGTCTACTTATAACTTACAAAATTTGAGCTTGATTTGAGCTCATTTGTGTAGTTATTTAATTCTCTATTCTCAGATGTACAGAGAGGTTCCACCTTAATATCTGTCTTCCTGTGTAAAATCTGATTCGTGGTGTTTTTCATGTAAAATTTACTAAACTTTTACACAGTTCTTATTTTAGAAGCCTACTCCTCCTTTGTCAAATTTCAGAGCTTTTGGACACCTAGAAAGTCTAGTAAGATTTTAACTTCTAAAATAGGTCGGATTTGTTCTAAAATCCTAGTAGCATTGACCCAAGTTCCAGAAATTATCTGTCCTTTTCTAGAGCAAATTTAGGCCCAATGACTTAGAGGATTCAAACCCAATGTGTTAAGAGTCCATATCATTTTTCCTGAGATTTTTAGCTCACTAGAAGCCCATGGATTAAGCCCAATAAGATTGGTCAATAGCCTAGATCCATAGAATCCAGAACCTATCACTTAAGTTAGCGGGCCTAGAAACCCAATAAGCCCATAGATGCAACCCACAATAAAAACGTAGGGTTACCTTAGCCCATTAGAAGAAAGCCTACTATTTTCCATACCAATCATAGTCCATTTAGATAGTTAGAAAATAAATCCAAGTGAGGCAATCCTAGGAATTTTAGATTTAGGCTTGATTACAATTTAGCTTAATTAATCTTTAATGAATCTCTAACCTTCCTCAATTGTAATTAGGATGTTTTAGTTAATCATGTGTTGTTACAACATGATTTGAGGTCATGTCTCATGTTGTGGGCCTTATCTTGTCTTAGATTAGTTCATTTCATTCTAAGACTCACATAATGAGCTTGTTGTGCTAGGTCAATGACTTCTACTCACTAGGTCTATAAGCTTCCTTATGCTTGAATCTCTACTTGACACCTTGAGAGCGGTTTAGTTGTAGATTTCTTGTTAGAATGATATTAGTGGCATTTTATTGGATACTACTAAAATTAGGTCATTTAGTCAAACTTTTTCGATGCTTAACAAAACTTCAATGTTAAGTTCTCTTGATGGGTTTCAAACTTATTAGATCCAATTAAGTATATTATGAAATTCCCTACCCAAGTCCTATAAGTATGGATACGAGAGTTTCATTTTTATATCATGAAAGTTAAGAAGTGAAAATTGTGCTAGTACTCTTCCTACCTAGTGTAGTACGGTATATCATGAAAGTTAAGTACTGCGTAACGCTGCATATTTCCAAAACTTGTGGTACTAGAAGTGCTCCCCTTTGTCATTTGAGTACTTAGTGGGTATTGTATTGAGTTTGATGTGAGGGCACAAATGTATGATTTATGGTGTGTATGTATGTATGCTTTGTCGCGCTATCGCGCTGGCTTTTATCTGAGAGTTTTACGTTAACTTTCTTACTTATTACCCATAGAGTGGTTATTCATGAAGTTTCAGTCTTCCTGTGGATGTTTCAACATCCGTCTTCCAGATTGGTTATTTTACTAGTTACCTGTAGACTCAGTGAGTTTTCGATTACTGAATGTTTTCTTATTATGTATTTAGGTTAGTTTCCTTGGCATTGACCGGCGTAGGTAGGCAGATCAAATGGCTCGCAGGAAGCGGGGGTGTGGTTGTCTTGATATATTTTGGTTTTGTATTTTGATATGATTCCCCATTATTATATGATGTATTGATATGAGGATTTGTCCCAAACTTGTACGTTTTGGCCGGTTATGGATATGCTATCGAACTTCGGTGTTTATAAGAGTGTACTAGTGTCTTTTCAAGGTGTTTAACTTGGGGGCAATCTAACAAGTCTTCTGCAAGGTGCTAAGCCTCAAAGTTGTGGAGCTATGGAGGCTATGCTAGGTAGACAAAACCATTGTTTTATGGTTGTGTGTTTTGGGGAAGAAATGTGGATTAGATGAGCACACATTTCATACCCTTTAAAGAGTTCACATGAAGACCAGGTGTTAAAGTATGATACCTTAACATGATGCATGATAATACCTGTGTTTTGATTTTACTTGAGCGCTTAAGATATGTAGAACAGGTAATCATGACCCTCGTATAACTTTTCACAACATGTCATTAAGTAATTAGATACGTAACTATCAAAGTTTAAACTTAAGTATAAGAACCTACTCATTCATATGAAACTCAACCTCTTTCTTGTCGCAGGGGTGTACCTCTTTTATAATACAGAGCAATCATTGCATCTCTTAAAGTCAACTTTTTAGTTGTAGTAGGGTGCACCTCTTCTATAACTTGGTGTGAGAGTATATTGGTAAACTACATGTTTAGAGCCCTCCCTTTAGTGTATGATCTAAGCACGAATATGGCAATTGCCCCATGCATATTTTTTCCCCATCTTAAGCCTCTTGGAGGGTTAAGATATGCTTCCACGACGTTAGCTCAATTTTAGTTAATCCAATGAGTAGTTTGCCATGTTTATTATAATGATTTGGTTCGGTCTCTGGCCGAATCACGGTGTTATAATAATAAACATAATTATATCATAATGATAGTTTTACATGGTAATATAATGATTTGTTCTTGAATAAACTATTTGGCATAAAATTGAATTTTAATTAACTATTTAAACATTCATAATTAATTTTATTTCAAGTTATACATATATATATATATATATATATATATATATGAATAATATTCGAGCTTTCTTGTGTTCAACTCAAACTCATTAAGCTCGACTAGAACTCGAAACAAACAATTTAAATTTGAGCAAAATTGAACTTGACTCGATTTGCTATCTAACAATTTAGGTCAAAGTGCAAATGAATGAGTTTAAATCATATTTTTAAAAGTTGTTGATCGAAGATGATGATTTATTGTTTATTCTCATTAATAAGTTGGATCTTACTCTATTAGGTATTAAATATAGGACCAAATTTGGGTGTTTTATGATCTATGCAGGTCACAAAATTTTATCCTCGCAATTCCTAAATCTATGCATGTCATGAGATATTATGAAGTACAAAATATTAACAGAGGAAATAAAGGCTAATGAAAAATTTTTAATGGCCACCAATGCAGAACTCCAATATAAAACAATGACATGAATGAATAAGAAATCGTCTAGTATAGTTTATGCCCTCCACATTCACTGAACTTTCAACTGGGTTCGATATGAATGAAGCCCATTCAAATTTGTCATGCCACACTCTGAGGCTGGCTTCCATAGATAGGAGGTTCTGTTCAAATTCATCACACCTTGTGCGGATATAAGACGCAGAGGGCTGGTTTAAGTAACCTGTAAGTTTGTTCAACATTCTGCCACTTATAGGATGCTAAGGCATGATCATCCTTGATAATAATCATGAAATTTGCTAAGGCGGGAGAAGAATTATCATAATTCATTAGACCTTACACCAGTTGGGTTCGGATTGGCAGGAAGCGATGAACTTATCAAATTTTTTTCAACTCATTCAAGTGTTCGAAGACGGATCAGTATTGACTTCATTTGATACTAATCACCACTGATATATTACTACTATCAACAAGGTTAGACTTCGAAGTAACTTCAACAAGGTTAATACTTATACCATCAGCAACAACAAGGTTGCTAAATCCTGAATGTATCTAGAAGATATCAAAAACTTCAAGCTTTCCATCAATGACATTTTCGCCTTCTCCTGAGATGCAATTAAGAATTAGGTTAACAACTGCAACAACAAGAATTATAAAGGCAACATAAAACCAGTAAAATAGAGAGCATTTATAGGCAGACCTTCTTCTTCTTCCGACCTTCTGGCTTAGGAAAAGTTGGGCCAGTCAAGACAAATTTTATTGACACCCCAGTAAATGGCACATATAAGAAGACCCAGAGCTACCACAATGCTCATCATTTCCTTCAGAGATAAAGCCCAACCATCCACATCGGGGTCCCAGGTTCGTGCGCAAATTAGAAAAGAACTTCACTGTCCGGCCTGAGAAAACAAGAGCTACATTTGCACCGAGGCCAAATAAACTTCACTGTCCGGCCTGAGAAAACAAGAGCTACATTTGCACCGAGGCCAAATAACAGGTAGAACTGTGAGGCCTCATTGACAGTTGTAATCTGAAAGAACACTGCCAAAATCAGTAGAAATTGACTGATAAGATATCTCAAACATCTATTAAAGTCATCAAAAGAACGTATATTATACATTGTTTATAATGAAAGATGGATCAATCATACGGTTTGCAATCATCGGGTTCAGCACTTTCAGGGCGGTGGCGGTGGCGATAATTTCGCCGGGTAAAGGGGAAAGGGCGAGACATTATTTCTGGTGTAGGCGAGCGAGTGTGTTGCAAAGAGAGTAGTAGAGCAATTTACAATTTAATTTAATAGCATGATTAGTATAATTTACAGTTTTATATTTGCCTCGTAATTGAATTTGGTTTATACGATTGATTATAATAAAAAATTGGTGGCTTTTTACACAAAAAAAGGAGATTCTCATTGATTTTACCAAATAGTAGGAAAAATAAAATAAAATACCAAGAAGGGAAAATTAATTAAAATACCAAAACAATCAAGATAAAATTTTTTTTAAAAAAACATTTTTTTCTTAAGGGCTACCATTGTTCCTCTGCAGGGTTAGCCGCCTTGGGATGATCTAGCAGCGCCTAATAATGGGGTGATTTGAGACGAGAGGCTAGTTTTATTTAATATTTTTTATAATTTTAATTAACATAGTTGAACCAGAATAATCAACTCTGCCAATGTTTTTACATTGTCAGTCTCAAGCCTAGATAAAGGAGGAAGGTTGGTGTCACAAAGGGCATCCAACTATTTAAAATTTTGTCATTTGTAATTGTATCCCCTGACACCCTTTAGGTATTAGGTGGAAGAATACGAAGGAGAAGAAGTTGAACCAGAATAATATGTACTAGGTTGTGGTTGAAGGTTTCGGTTCAAGTTTTAGATGTTTGTTCAATTAAATTTATGTTAAATATTTTTTCCTACAAAAAATGGTCAACATTGTCCTTTAAGTGAGAGGTTAAAGGGTGAGGAGTGGAAAGTATCGGAGAGAGAGACTCTCTCTCTCGCTCTCTCCCTTTCTCACGTTGTCGCTCCTCTCTTCCTCGCTTTGTGTAGGGGCTTTTTTCTCCTCCTCTCTTCTTTGTTGGTGGCTAGGGTTTAAGTATTTCTTCATTTTTCATCATTTTTTAACATTTTAGTTGTCAAACATATAGATTCGTGATGATTAGCATATCAAACACGTATGATTTATATTTGTGGTGGGTGTAATTCGATTTAAGAAAAATTGTGGAATAAGGTTTTTTATGATTTATGATGAGATTTGATGGAGAATGATTGTTTGGTAAAAAATTCGAAAGATTTGATTTCTTGTGTACAAATTGTGATTGAATTTATGAAAAATTCCCATGTTATATAAACATTGATTTAATTTATGAAATTTACATGATGTATGGGCATGAAAATCTGAGATTTAATTAGTAAAAATTGATTTTAAGAACAATGAATAGATAATTTGTTTGAGTTAGCCCAATTTAGAATGAATGATTTATAGATTTCATGTAGTAAAATTTCAAAATCTTATACTTTAATGGTAGATTTGTTGTTAATGACTAAATTGATGAAAATCCATCATGTGTATATTTAGAACCACCAAATGAACTTGTTGGGTGGAAAAAAAATCAAACTTGATTGAAAAATGCATGAAAAAATTGAATTTCGTGAAAATTTGAAAATCTGAAAAGTGGTAGAGCGCTTAAGCACCGAGATTCAAAGCGCCCAAGCATTTGGCTTAAGTGAAAATAGTGTACGGGAAAAGCAGCAGAATGCCCGAGCGTTCAATTACTTTTAAGTATACACCCAAAGCGTCTAGGTGCTAGGTGATAGAGCATCCGAGCAGGCAATTTTAGGCATTTGTTAATTAAAGTATTAATTAACAAATTATTGATGTTTGATGTTTCAAATACAATTGTTTGATTTTGTAAATGAGTTGATACATGACATATGCCCTGATTGAGTATTTGAGCTCGAAGTTGAGGATGTACTTGTTACATATGGTTTATTTGAGTATGCATGCATGACATATCATTATTTTCATGTTAAATATGCGATCATGCATGTAAAGTATATTAGTTAGTATTATTTAGGCATTGTCTGAGAGCTAGTCAAAGGAAAGATAATACATAAGGATTAAGAAATGTATAAATTTTACAATATTAAATAAACACTAGTTGTCCTTGATAAGTTGGGTAAAGGATGTAGTCTCAACTTTAGCGCTAAAGGAGATGCGTTGGGCTTCATCTACCTGATTAAAATATATAGTTGTGATGTAAGTCTCATCACATCATAGTGTAAGGCTCACTACAAAATATGAAAGATCTCGAGGTCCAAGTGATAATGTAATATCTTCCCCTCCCCTAAAAAAGTTAGTTTCATATCTAATACATATCGGGGTAAGATTTAAGAACATATTAGTGGAGATGTGTTTAGAATCTTTAACTTAATGAATCACTTTAGAATAGATGACTAAGCCCATTAATTTGCACTAATTTAGTGGGCCTCTCCAGATCGTGTTGGACAGATGGTGGTATGTCAATAGTCACATAAAGGAATTTCAAGAACAAAATTTCTTTAAGATCGGTAAAATATAATATCTCCCCCTCCCCAAAAAAGTTAAGTTTGTCTCATATCTAATACCTACCTGGTTAAGATTTACTATATTAGTGGGGACATACTTAGGATATTTGCCTTAATTAATTATTTTTAAAGAGATGACTAAGCCTATAAATTTACACTAATCTGGGCAGGCCTTTACAGGTAAAGATTAGCCTAGTACATACTCTTAGATCAAACATAGGTTTACTGTTTCATTGGGGAAAGGACAACACTTACGATCATAAATAATAAAACATTATTTGGTAGAGTAGCCACTCTACAAGAACATAGGTTAGATGTGAACCCCTATATTTATTATGTTGTTTAAATTGTTCATTTTGATTATACAGAATTAGTGGCTTTATTATTAATGCAGAATTGCCTCTATAGGTTGAGCTAGCTTGGGACAAGAGCCTTGGGAAGCTCCAATGGGTGGACTATTTGATTATCTATCTTTGTGGACTTCTTTTATTTTTATTTTTAGATTATGATTTGGGATATTATATTTCATGGAGGTGGAACATGGTTAGGTTAATGGGATTTGAATAATTGTTATATGACATGTCATTAGTTGATACTTTATATATCTAAGATTGCTATTAAGTTTAATTCTTACCTTATAAATAATTATTGCTTCAATGTGCAGATTATACTTTTTATTGGTTAAGAAATGTTAGGACTTGCTCTTTTGCTATGTTTGGGTTTGTGTCTTAGGTAATCCCCAGTTTGTGGTTGTGTTTTCCAGGTTTGGTGTTACAGGTAGTATTGGGGCCGTGTTTCCACAAAATTGTGCAATATACGACCCTTACCTTGTTGAAAGTCCAGAAGTTCACTGTCCCCAAGGTTTATAATTTTGTTGCTTTGCAATTGTTTTGTGTTGAGGTACTAGTTTGAGGTGTTATAGATGACACAAAATCCCAGATCTCAATATTAGCAGAATCAAGCAACCCTGAACCAGCTAATGAGAATGTGTTAACTCATCTATTAGTTGCTATCCAGAGTTTGGCTCAGTCAAGTGCGGTCACTTAGAATGTGGTGTTAGAGGCGGTACAAAGGTTGCCAGTTGTGCCAGTTGTTGGAGGGAGTGGAGTTTCTACTTTAGTTGGTGGGTCAGGCTTGGTTCCACTTAGATTTTTAGATGGGAACCAAGAGATAAGGAATGATGTACCTCCACTAATGATTCTAGAAGATCTTCCACTGACAAGGCAACAATAGAGAATGGTGGATGACTTTGACAACTTTACTAAGGGAAAATTCATTAAAAATAGTGTCAAAGAGTTTATGGAAGCAGTTGATTGGATTGTAGTTGAGAATTAGATTAACAACATGGAGACCACATTCAAGGAAATGCAAGCATCTCATAGGCACATGACTAGGTTAGGCACTTGCAGGTTTTGGGGTGAGGCATGTAATTGGTAGGATGCCCTGAAAAAGTCTACTATTAGACAAAGGGAGATCAATTCCACACATGGCCTGACTTAGTGGCTACATTTAATGAGAAATATTTCCCATAACTAGTGATACAACAGAAGGCCTTGGACTTCAATAATTTTACTCAGGGAAACAACTCGGTACAAGAGTATGATACAAATTTCTTGTACTTGAGAGTTATTTCCCATGGTCTTAGGTTAATGAGAAGGTTTGTGCAAGTATGTTTTTGGGAATTGAATTTTGAGCTGAGAGATAAGATTGCTAATATTCCTCTATAGAACCTCAATGGCATAATCAATGCAGGTGCTAATCATGAATTGATCTTGGAGCAGGAAGTGGCAGCCAAGAAGACTAGCTCAATTACCAAACCGGCTATCCCAATACTTGGTGTGGTGAGGTCTTTGAGGCAGCAAGGGGCTAGTAACAACCCCAACAAGAAGAAACGTGATGGAGAACGTCGTGCCAACAAGCGTCGAAATCATGGTGGAGAACATACTAGTTGCTACCCTAAACTGGCTACGTGTTTTAACTGTGAAAAGGTTGGGCATGTCAAGACAAGTTACCAAATAAGGACAAGGAATAGGAGCAAAGCAAGGCTGGAAAAAACACTCTTCAAATTGACAAAGACAAGGGCAAGATCTACATGGTAGATGTAGAGAAGGACAACAATGAAGAGTGAATGGTTATAGGTACAGCTCTGATAAAAAAATTTAAGATGCATATATTGTTTGATTCAGGCTATAAACATTTATTTATAACATCTAGAATAGTGAAAGAACTAGCCTAAAAAACTGACTTTACCTTATCCATTGAGAATTATAGTTGCGAGATGTGAGCCTAAGTTTACTAGTGTAATGACCCATCCCAAAGTGTAAACTGATGTGCCTAGTTATTTCTTCAAAAGTGATTAATCAAATTAAAGATCCTATCACATCTTTACTACTATATTAAAACTTACTCCAATAAGTATTTAATATGGGACTAACTTGAGCAAGTGATTGGAAGACATTACTTTCTATCTACCTTAAGAAACTTTCGTTGTAAAAATTCCTTTCTATGACTCTTGAGCCTAACTAAATTTGTCTAAATAGACCCACAACATTCAACACGGTCTCGAATCGACTCAATACCACTTGTAACGTCCCAACTCAAAGTATAAACTAATGGGCCTAGACATTTCTTCAAAAGTAATTAATCAAATTGAACGTCTTAAGAACATTTCTACTAATATATTGGATCTTACCCTGGTAGGTATTGAATGTGGGTCTAACTTGAGTAACTCATTGGAGGATATTACTACTACACTAGGGGTCTGGAGTCTAGAGTTGGAGATTCAAGGAGAGACCTATTTATGAGATTTTTTTGTATATAGGTTGAGAGATTTTGATATAATAATAATGATGGATTGGTTGGAAAAGAACTAAACATTCCAAGATTGTGAAAGAAAAAGGTGTTTAAGGGTCCTTGTAAAAGTGAGATGATGGTAATATTTCAGGGATCCTTATTGGACAAGTCATCATGTATTGTGTCCCCCGCCGAAGTTGTTAAGTTAATTGGTCACGGTGTCAAACCTACACTGTAAGTTTGATTGACCCAATTGGGAAAACCCAAGAGATGACTTCTATCTTGGTGGTGTCTGACTCCCAGATGTATTTCTTGAAGAGTTTCTTGGGGTACCTCTACCGAGAGAAGTACTAATATCCAGACCATCATGCAAAAGGGGGCCAATAGAACTTAAAGATTTGAAAGCTCAGTCGGAAGAAATTCTTGAAGCGAGTTTTATTCGTTCAAGTACATCTCCTTCGGGTGTACTAGTACTGTTTGTTAAGAAGTATAGTTCATTTCGACTGTGTATTAACTACAAACAACTCAAGCAAGTGACAGTTAAAAATCGGTATACTTTGTTAAGGATTGATGTCTTGTTTGATCAATTGAAGACAACTGAGGAATTTTCTAAGATTGAACTTCATTCTACGTATCACCACCAATTGCATGTGAAAGATGAGGATATTCCTAAGACAATATTTATTAGGAAATATGGCTATTATGAATTCGTGGTAATGCCTTTCAGAATGACAAATGGACATGTAACATTCATGTCTTTTATAAAACCCCATTTTTTGGGTTTGGGTTTTACCGAATTTTAGTTTTGTCCAATTTGGGCAGTCTCGAGATGATTCGAGCGAGCTTAAATCAAAACAAATTTATGAATATGAGTATGAGGCCCAATTGACCATATGAGCATACTATTGAGGTTGAGTATACCTAACATGCATATGATAGTTTCAGTTATGATATAATAGAGCATGAGTTATCAGTGTATACGCGAGCTATACATATAATTTTTATAAATTAGTCAGAATTATAGGCCTAGATCTAGGCTGATGCAGTGATTAGTATCCGTTTGGGATTTTTTAGGTATTTCATTTGCATGCAGCATAGGAATTATATATCACTAGATTATGCACATGTGGGCCCATCTTAATTGAATTCAAGGTTCAAGGCCTATTTAACATTCTTTCCTCAATTTCAGCCTATAAAGTCACTTTTAACACTCGAGTCAATATTGACTTTGGATGGTCTCGATCCAAGTTTTCCGTCTGTATGTACATTTCATATACCCATAGGTAGTTCCCATTAGACTACGAGTTGTTGGATGTTTAGATCGTGCCACGTGGCGAGATCTGAGCCGTCCACGTCAGCCCTTGGCTTCACCGTATAATTTTCCCCGATCTTTCACGATTTGACTATGTTAACGTCGCCACCAGTTCGACTCGCCGCCTGTGAGACCCCTGCCCTCCTTCGACCACCCATTCCTTGCGAACGTGAAAACCTTGCGGCTGGCTTTCTATTCGAACCACTAACGACGACAAGTGCTGCTGAAGCCGTTGTCGCCGACCGAGTTTTCTATCACTATTTATCATCGTCGCCGCCACCATTTGGGCCATTTTTTGGCGCTGGCGAGCCACCATCGGTCGATCTGACCACTCCAATGGTTTCCCCTCACTGATATCTACAGTTTGGTACCAACACCGTCCACCGCCGAGACCGCGATTGCCGCCGATGATGTCGCCACACCCGGCGGCGATCCGCCCCTTTCCCTGCCATTTTCCAGCTAGGGGACAACCGGAAATCGCAGAGTGCCACCACCATCGTGATCCCCGTCCTCCCCTCTTTTGATTGAGACCGACGACAACCTTTGCCGTGACGCCGTTGGCGTTCTCCGGTGATGGGCACTGCCACCCTCTGTCTTGCCCATTTGCCCGTTTGTCCGGTTCCCGGTCTACCTGCCGTGACCGAATTCGCCAGTCCACGGTCGAGTCCACGCCACCTAGCCAACCCAGTCTAGTGGTTAACCCAGATCGAGTTGGTTTAGTTTGGTTTGGTCTAGTTCAGCCCGGTTCAACTTAGTTTCAGCCTGTTTTCGTCCATTCTTGCACCGTTTTTTGTAAGTCGAGAACTTCTATATTAGTTTAGATGCATATTTACATGATTTAGCATGATTGGATTTTATGATGATTTTTCTATATTTATTGTTTTATTTATTTATTTATTTATTCATTATTATTTATTTATATGTTTATCGTAAATGATGTATGTTTACATGATTATTTGTTATTATTGTTAGAGAAAAGTTATTCTGCAACATGATGCAGAATTTGTTTCTGCACCCATTTTGATCTGAGTCGTCCATTTATATGAATGACCTAGATCGAATCCAAAAATATCTAAACTACTCACCCCTCCTCCTTCCCACCCCTCTAGCCGCCTCCCCCTCCAACCCCTCCTGCCGCCCCTCCCTACCAGCCCTTTTACTGGCCCCCTCCCTCCCGCCCTCCCTACCGCCCCTTGCTGCCTCCTTCGTCCCCCTCCTTGCCACCTCTTTGACCCCTCAACCACCGCCGCAGCCGAGCTTGCCATCGAGTTTGCCACCGCCGCCGGGCTTGCAACTGTCGCCTCTTTGATCCCTCAATTGCCACCGTAGCTGAACTGACCACCGCTGCCGAGTTTGCCACCGCTGTCGGGCTTGCAATCACCGCCTCTTCGACCCTTCAACCACTACGGCTGCCCAGGCTTGCCACCGCTCTTTTTCTAATATTTACAAATTTTGGTTTCGTTGATTTCGACCTTCAACCGCCGGCAGGGAAGGGGCAACATGGGGGAGGTGGCGACGGGGGTGGGAGGGGAAGGGGTGAGGAGTTTAGGTATTTTATGGATTTGATCTGAGCCGTTCTTGTAAATGGAGGGCTCAGATTAAATTGGGTGTAGAAACAATTTCTGCATCATGTTCTAGAATAACCAATCTCTTATTATTATTGTATTTACTTATTAATATTAGCCTTTTATTGTTTACTAAATTGTATATTTTTATATATTATTTATTTACTTGTTCGTTGCCTGTATGTTATTATTTAATTGTATTTAAGTGCGTATTCTGTAATGATGACTATGATATTATTATTATTCATTATTGATTAAAATTAATTAATTAATTATAGAATGATAATGTATTTATTTATTTAATTGTTTATATGATAACTAACACGAGTATATATAATATTTACTCGTGTTTAGCCATTTACATCTGTAGTATATAAAATTATTATTTAATAATTAGAGTATTGATTGTTTCTATGTATTTATTACCTATTTATTTATTCATGATTATATTTATTTATTTATTTATTATTTGTTATTAGTCATTTTCTTTATTATGTCTTGATTTATGTATTGTGTGTTTAGCAGTATGTTTATTTAGTGCAGTCTTTTTAAGATGTCTTGATGATATGAGTGCATACCACGAGTATGCATCATGTAGAGACATTAGTATTTCACTTAGCATTGGGTTCCAATGTAGGCTTCCGAGTCTGAGCTCGCTGTAGATTTGCATATACGCTTGAAGCTTGGACCACATGTCTGTAGGACTCTCTCTCTGCTTGACTCCTTACGCATAGAATTTGATCGTATTTTATACGTACAATGACATCGGCAGAGTTTTATCAGATCCCTCTGATGTCTGGCCATTTAGCTGTATTTTCTACGCATGTTTAATAAAACTAAAAGGATGAGATCCCTTGTTGGTTTTCGAACTTAAGCTCCAGAAATTTATGATATAAGCTTCTTTCTTAAGCCTATTATATAAGTACACATATTTTTACTGATTTTACGAATAAGAGAGTGAGCTATATAGATATATGTATTAATCGCAATCGTACTCCTTCAAACCATGAGGTAGAGTGGTGTATGATAGTGTTACGAATGTAGCGCATTTTTGGAATATGCGGCACTAACTTAACTATTTTTTTTGCCACTCGAGTACCATGGTGGGTGATATGGAAGGTGTGAGGGCGTAAGCACTGTATGTATGTATGAATATGATTATGAGCCATGCATGCGAGCCGGAAATTGCTTAAGTATGTTTGCTTACCGCTCAGTGTGAGGCTATCTTGAAGTTTCATAAGTTTTAATGGGTAATAGAATACCCATTTGCCAGATTGTATTAGTTATTTTTCGGATGAGTAACATTCATTACTGACAGTTTGCATATAATATATGTAAGTCATGCAAATCCTCAGTTGACTTTGGTGGGAGGACAGATAAGCGCTACACATACTTAAGCTCAATACAATATTTACTTTCTTGTATTTATTTATATTTGATGTGTTTTGATGCTTATTTGACAATGTCTTCCATTCTCATAACACCAAGAAGGTTATTTTGATCTATTTTATTGATTAAGTCATACCGATCGATAATTTTAAGCATAACTTGACTAGATCGTAACATTTTTGATTTGGTTCTTAGGTAAACCGAAATCAAGGTGTTACAAATTGGTATCAGAACCATGTCTTGGTTGATTGAGATGAAAGATTTTTTTAGCCAAGTATGTGAAGCTATCCTTAGCCCAGCCGACAGGTTTTTATTTTTGTATTTTCTCAATGTTTCAGAATTTTTGATCAGTCAAACCTAAGCAATGTATGTTTCAGTGTTAATAGTGGAGTTAGGAGATGGATATGGGATATGATTTTAGTAGATGCCAACATGGATCTCATAGGATGTCTTTTTATGTGCTAGAGATTTGGACTACTAACAGTATCTACATGTTAAGTTAACAGACGTTGAGTTGGATAGTGACCAGGAGTATTTGGAGCACTGGGGACATTACAACACTTGCCCGTCTTTTGCATGTCACCATATCAGTCCTTCCTTGGGACATGGTGTACATTGTGAGAAAGAGTTATAAGAGATAACACAAGTAGGGAGCTTGGAGTGTGGAGATAGCACATGAGCTGAGACCTTGAGTGGCTTAAACAGATCCATTAGGCATAGTTTGAGGCCTACTTTGGAGAACTTGGTCCTTCAGACAAATCCTTGTGGATGGAGGATGTGGTTATGATAGTGGAGCCACTAAGGTACTTGGAGCACAGATGAGAGTTTAGACAGATGACTTGAGATAGACCACTTCAATGAGATAGTAGTGGATGAGGATGAGTAGTGAGGTGGATCTACAGTCCCATGGACACTTCACTGCCTCACCCTCTTCCTCTGGTGTATGTCTGTCTTAACAGTATTATTGGCCACTCTTCAATAGATAAATGCATGAACACATTGAGAATGAGAGAGATTACCTTTGACTGAGGATTTAGAGGTTGACCTGATCTCACTCGATCTGCAAGGGCCAGATCAATGATGGCTATTATGAACCAGCCAGTGTTTGTAGGAGCAGTCACCCCAAATTGCAGGAGATAAGTATAGGCTCAGCATTGGATCACCACTATGATCCCCTCCGGATCAGACGCGCATGGTTAGATAACTTGAACCGAGTTGATAGCAGCTACCTCTGAAGAGATAGACACATGGAGATAAACATGCCAGAGATAGTAATGGGTTCACAACATACATGATCAGGATCAGGCTTCAACACCTTGATAGCACAGCCGTCGTCCGAGTAGCACAACCGCCGTCTGAGTAGCACTAACCGCTGTCTAAGTTGCACAACCACCATTTGAGTAGCACAACTGCAGTCTGTGATCTACGACCACCGTCTGAATTGCCCAACCACCGTCCTAGTTGCACAACCACTGTCCAAGTTGCACAACCACCAACTGCGATACACTACCACTGAGCTAATGAGCACTACTTCCGTCCATGATGCACAACCACCATCGGTATATTGCACTACCACCGACCGAGTGGAACAGTTATTATAGAAGTAAGGCCAAGTAGTTACCTCATCCTACATGAGGACAGCTACTTAAGGATGTTCTTAGCTTTGCATAGAGACTATATGTCACAGCATTGAGAGCAGAGTTGGGTCAGAGACTGAGGACATGATATAGCTACGGTAACATCATCTAACTAGAGGAAAGTTAGGTGCCCTAAAATTATTTCGATGTGATGGCACATGATTGACTTCACCAGCCATCTTGCATACCACACCTTGACCTGACATTCTTGGGTCAGATGCGTATTAAAAATAGTGTTAGTGACAACCTTAAAGGTAACATCAGGCAGTGTTAGTGACGGTCATCAAATGGATGTGCATGGACAAAGTTAGAGAACATGATAATATGATATCCAGATAAGATGACCATACTGGTCAGATTGTTTAGTAAGCGTAACAACATACATATGGCCCACAACCAGGTTTTCACAGATCATATGGTTAGCAAATGATTAGATACTTGGTTTGACTCATTTAGAGTTTGGCCTAGCCAGAGATAGATATTTGACTTGTATTAGAATTTTGTCATAGATGATGGGTTTAGTGAGGGAGTGTCCATTAGGGAGATCATGTTTTCCTTGTGCTTCGCCAGCATGATTAGGTCCTTACCTTAAGACATAAGATTGAGCCTTTGCCTTGAGTATAGGAGGTACCTTATGGTACTATTTAGGACTTACAGTGCAGGTAGTTGATGACAAACCAGTTTGGAGGAGACAACTTCACCTAAGCTTGGGAGCGATGTCGACAGGGGACTTCAGGTCAGACCGGATCATGTTGACCAGATAGAGAGTCATCAGTGTATGCTCATCTTAACTGACAGCTTTGCTTGAGAGATTACCACAACAGTAGTAGTCATGTGAGTCCAGATTAGTGCTACAAATCGGTATGGGATGGCAGGTCACACACCACTGAAGAGCGGATGAGACATGTGTCAAACCTCACTATGAGTTCCCGTAAACTCGAGGGGAGATAGTGGTTCTTTGGGTCATTTGAATCCCATCCGTTTGGAAGTGCATGACTAGTATGATATCAAGAAAGACATGTCTACTATTAGTTGATTGAACTAGATCCACTTAGAAGCCATCTCTTAGACTCGTCATTGATTGGCTATTCCATAGGCTGACCACCTCTAGTAGAGTCAAATCATGACAATCTTGGAGACATGTCCATGGACCTACCAATATGTTTGAGCCACCCAGAATCGTATACGAGTTTTATTACCAGGATGACTTGTACGATTACCTTTACACCACCACAGATTGAGACATGATATCAGACTATGTAAGGTTGAGCTACCTCCTAGTTAGAGTCGTAGAGTAGTGTGACCAGTTTTTCATAAGAGATTCATTCACTTGGCATGTGACCAGAGATATTGGACAAAATCAAGCCTCTACCTGAGTATGCTCACACTCACCTTTATAGATATATCAGTCATACTATCTATTTTTCCAGATGGTTGAGATGAGTAGACATTGACTAGCGCACCTACCACAGATCAGATACAGACTCCACAATTCCGTGCAGAGTGTGTTTTCATACTCCTTGAGACATGTTGTGCATATATAGGTGCTTTCTCCATCATTCTATCACTGAGAGCCCTCTTCAGCAGCAGTTAATGGTCATATAGATAGTTATGAGAATCATAGCATGTAGTGGAGTCATAGCAGCTATCCTTGTTTCATTATGGAACTGGGTGAGATAATTGATTTAGGACTGAGTTAGCTAGGGCCTGGTGAGTAGTCTTGTTCCTCTTCTAGGGACACTTGAGTGTTTGACATAGACTGGTGACAGTGAGCCATATAACTCATTTGCATAAGCCCTTATTTACTACTAGAGTCCACTATATACTAGCAAAACTCACAGGACACCCTAGTATTACTGTAGGACCTAGATTAGAGTGCCCTAAGGGTACACGTAGTTGACCTGTCACATTGATGAGGATCAATGAGACATAGGTAGATGATAGGCCGCATACATTGCACCAATATAATTTTTTTTTATGTAGTTTAGACTAGTACCCTGCAATACTTTAGAGTACCTACTCGACTACCCGGTAGGCCCCTAGGGGTGAGCTTAGATTTTTCCCACTGAGGTTATTGCATTCAGTCTCCATAGTTCACAATGACCCTAGGAGTTAGTCTAGCGAGATGGTTCGAGCATGCATGTGTAGTCCGACGAGATGATTTGAGCATGCATGGTCAGTCTGAAGAGATGATTAGAGCATGCATGGTCAGTCTAGCGAGACAATTCGAGCATATTTGGTGAGATGATTGGAGCACGTGTTGTCTGTCCTCCCAGATTAGTAAGGAGCTAGTTATCTTCATCAGTGTTCAGCATTCCAGCATCGTGTTGGTCTGTTTGGGCCATGTGCAGCTAACTTTCAAGGGCTAGCTATGAGTTTGCCACCAAGAGGACATCTGCATTTGATTCCTCTGATCGCAGTTGATTTGAGAAATTCTGAGGACAGAATTTTTATAAGGAGGAGAGGTTGTAAAACCCCATTTTTGGGTTAGGGTTTTACCCTATTTTAGTTTTGTCCAATTCGGGCAGTCTCGAATTAATTCGAGCAAGCTCGAGCCAAAATGAATTTATGAATATGAGTATGAGACCCAGATGGCTATATGAGCATGCTATTGAGGTTGAGTATACCTAACATGCATATGATAGTTTCAGTTATGATGCAATAGAGCACGAGTTATCAGTGTATATGAGAGGTATACATATGATTTTTATAAGTTAGTCAAGATTTTAGGCCTAGATCTAGGCTGATGCAGCGTTTAGTATCTGTTTGGGATTTTCTGGGTATTTCATTTGCATACAACATAGGAATTTTATATCACTAGATTATGCCCCTATGGCCCATCTTGATTGAGTTTAGGGTTCAAGGCCTACTTAATCTTCTTTCCTCGATTCCTGCCTATAGAGTCATTTTTAGGACTCGAGTCATTTTTGACTTTGGACGGTCTCGATCCAAGCTTTCCGTTTGTATATATATATTTCATATACATACCCATAGGTGGGTCCCACTAGACCACGAGTTGTCAGACATTTAGATCGTGCCATGTGGCAAGATCTGAGCCGTCTACGTCAGCCATGGCTTCACCATATAATTTTCCCAGATCTTCCACAATTTTATTGTGTTAACGTCGCCACCAGTTCGACTCACCACCGGTGAGACCCGGTCCTCCTTCGGGCACACATTTTGTACAGTCGTGACCGCCTCGCGGCCGACTTTCCATTTTCACCACTCACGACTACCGGCCCCACCACAGTCGCCATCGGTGACAAAGTTTTCTATCACTGTTCATCATCGCCACTGCCACCGTTTGGCCCATTTTTCGGTGCCAGCGAGCCACCATCGGACGATCTGACCACTCTGATGGCTTCCCTCACCGAGATCTACAGTATGGTACCAACACCGTCCATTGCCGTGGCTGCGATAGCCACCGGCGATGTCGCCGCACCCGCCACCATCGTGATCCCCGTCCTCCCCTCTTTCGATTGAGACCGACGGCAGCCTTCACCGCGACACCGTCGGCGTTCTCCGGCGACAGGCACCGCCGCCCCTTGTCATGCCCATTTGCCCGTTTGTTCTATTCGCGGTCCGCCTATCGTGACCGCATTGGCCAGTCCAAGCTTGTGTCCGCGTCCACCAACCTTGCCAACCCAGCCCAACAGTTAACCTAGACTGAGTTGGTTTAGTTCAGTTTGGTTTGGTTCAGCTCGGTTCGGTCCAGTTCTGCTCATTTTCAACCCATTTTCGTCCGTCCTTGCATTATTTTCGGTAGGTCGAGAACTTCTATATTAGTTTAGATGCATATTCACATTATTTAGTATGATTGGATGATATGATGATTTTTCTTTATTTATTGTTTTATTTATTCATTATTATTTATTTATTTTTATTTATATGTTTATTATATATGATGTATGTTAACATGATTATTCGTTATTATTATTATTATATTTACTTATTATATTAGTCTTTTATTGTTTACTAAATTGTATATATTTATATATTATTTATTTACTTGTTCGTTGCGTGTATGTTATTATTTAATTGTATTTAAGTACGTAAATAGTAATGATGACTATGATATTATTATTATTAATTATTAATTAAAATTAATATTTATTTATTTATTTATAGAATGATTATGTATTCATTTATTTAATTGTTTATATGATAACTAACCTGAGTATATATAATATTTACTCGTGTTTAGCCATTTATGTCTATAGTATATAATACTATTATTTCATGATTCGAGTATTGATTGTTTCTATGTATTTATTACCTATTTATTTATTCATGATCATATTTATTTATTTATTATTTGTTATTAGTTATTTTTTTATTATGTCTCAATTTATGTGTTGTGTGTTTAGCGGTAGGTTTATTTAGTATAGTCTCTTTTTTAGGATGTCTTAATGATATGAGTACACACCATCAGCATGTATCATATAGAGACATTAGTATTTTACTTAGCATTGGGTTCCGATGTAGGCTTTAGACTCCGAGCTCGCTGTAGATGTGCAGATATGCTTAGAGCTTGGACCATAGGTCCGTAGGACTCTTTCTCTCTCTCTGCTTGACTCCTTGCGTGTAGAATTTGATCGTGTTTTATACGTACGACGACATCGGCGGAATTTTATTAGATCCCTTCAATGTCGGGCCATTTAGCTGTATTTTCTATGTATATTTAATAAAACTATAAGGATGAGATCCCTTGTTGGTTTTTGAACTTAGCTTCAAAAATTTTTGATATAAGCCTCTTTCCTAACCCTATTATATAACTACTCGCATTTTTCAGATTTTACGAATAAGAGAGTGAGCGGTATAGAGATATGTATGAATCGCACTAGTACTCCTTCAAACCATGAGGTAGTGCAGTATATGATAGTACTGCGTAATGCAGCACATTTCCGGAATATGTGGCACTAACTTAACCGTTCCTTTCGCCACTCGAGTATTGTGGTGGGTTAAATATGGAAGATGTGAGGGCATAAACATTGTATGTGTGAAAATGAATATAAGCCATGCATGCGAGCCGACAATTGGTTAAGTATGTTTGCTTACCGCCTAGTGTGAGGCTATCTTGAAGTTTCATAAGTTTTCATGGTAATGGAATACCCATTTTTCAAATTGTATTAGTTATTTTTAGGACCAGTAACATTCTTTACTGACGGTTTGCATATAATATATGTAAGTCATGCAAATCCTGAGTCAACTTTGGTGGGAGGACAGATAAATGCTACACATACTTAAGCTCAAGATAGTATTTACTTTCTTGCATTTATTTATATTTGATGTGTTTTGATGCTTATTTGACAATGTGTGCCATTCTCATGACACCAAGAAGGTTATTTTGATCTATTTTATCAATTGAGTCGTCCCGACCTATAACTTTTTAAACATGACTTGACTCGATCGTAACATTTCTGATCCAGTTCTTAGGTAAACCGAATTTGGAGTGCTACATCTTTGATGAATATGGTGGATTATCTTTATTTAGATAAGTTCATAATTTTGTTAATTGATGATATCTTAATATATTTTGATAATGATCCCATCTAAGGACAACTCTTAAAGTGTTAAGAGATAACAAGCTATTTGCAAAATTTTTCAAGTGGGATTTGGTTAAAAGAGATGATCTTTTTGGGGCACATTATTTCCAAGAAATGTGTCTCAATTGATCCAACTAAAATTCAAGTAGTGATTGAATGGCCTACACCAAAGACAATCACTAATATCTGAAGTTTCCTTTGATTGACTATAATAGATTTATGAAGGATTTTTCCTTCATAACCACTCTAATGACTAGATTAATAGCAAGGAAGTGAAATTGTATAGGATGGCAAATGTGAGCAAAGTTTTCAAACCTTAAAGGAAATGTTGACAACAACACTTGTGTTGATTCTACCTGATGAAATGAAGGCTTTGTTATTTATGGCGATGTTGTTGCATATTTAACTTAACCAAATTATACAGATAAAAAAACATCACAATAAAGCCTTCTTGTTCTTCATATTAAATCATCAAGAAAATAAAATTTTATAACAGAAGCGTACCTAAATCCATAAAAGTAAATCGATTCTTGACTTCTTTAGGTTTTGATTTTGAAATTTAACATCGGTTCTCCAAAACCAGAGTTTGTGGATGATGGGATACCAGAAAGAAAAGCTGTAGGCGAATTTGGGGACCATAACCATATTTATCTTATTTTTCATAATTCAAATTTAACCCATCATAAATTAGAAATTACAAAAATGGTATCTACACGTATTTATCCATACTTATCTTCAATATTAATGACCCATTAATCTTAACTTTAATAGATCAATTTAATTTAGGCCAAACCTTAATAACAACATGTGATACAATAATATATACATGTATATATATGTCCAAAATCAAACAATCTCCCACTTGGACTATATATATAAAGATAATTGTATATCACCATATAAGCTTATGAGCTCCAAAATAACATACGCTATTATTCCAAAAGCAACAATCTCGTCTATTAATTATGTTAATGTAGGATCAAGGTGATTTTTGTTGCATATATCGTAACTAAATCCATTCATGGTCACATACATAAACATAATTAAATGACATTGATCAAGTATGGATGTGTAGCATAAAAATTACATGTAATTTGATCTAAACATGCCTATTTTCAACTGGTCCAACTTTATGAGATTACCAAAATAGAGTGAAACATAAACCATAGACTGCAATTCACATAAAAAAATAAACAAAACAAACTCCCACTAAAGTAACATATCATCAAATGATACAGCACCCAGATGAACAACATGCTCGTGAAAGACCTTGGGCGGTAAACTTTTAGTAAGTGGATCCACAACCATGGAGTTTGTCCCAATATACTCTAAAGAAACTCAACAACTTAATTCTTGTTTTCACAACAAGGAACTTGATCTTTATATGTTTTGATTTAGATGGGCTCATGTTGTTATTTGAATATAATACTGTGACTGATTGTCACAAAATAACTTAAGTGGTCTTTCAATATTATCAACAATGTGCAGCCCTGTGACAAAATTCTGCAACCATTTTCCATGATTGGATGACTCATAACAAGCTATGAATTCAACTGCCATGGTGGAAGAAGCTATGAGTGTTTGCTTAGCACTCCTCCAAGAAATAGCTCCTCCAGCAAGCAGGTATACATAGCTAGAAGTGGATTGATGACTATCTTGACATCTATCAAAATTAGAATCAGATTACCCAATGATCTCAAGTTGATCTGACTTTCAATATGTAAGCATGCAATGTTTTATTCTCTGAAGATACTTGATGAATCTTTTGCCTGCTATCCAATGATCTAATCCCAAATTACTTAAATATCTGCCCAAAATTCCAAAAATATACGTAATATTTGGATGCGTACATACTTGAACATGTATATATGACTTCCCATTGATGAAGAATAAGGAATCTTTTGCATTTCCTTTCCTTCTATGTCACTTTTAGGGCATTGATTGAGACTGAATTTGTCGCCTTAAAAAACAGGGGTATCTCTTGGTTTACAACCTTACATGCCAAATCTCTTAAGCACATTTTTAATATAGGTCTTTTGTGATAATTCAAGTATACATTAAGAGCCATCCCGATGTATTTGAATTCCTGATACAAAAGACGCATTTCCAAGATCGTTCATTTCAAATTTCTTTGATAAAAATCTCTTCATTTTGTGCAAAACCTATATCATTGCTGACAAGCAATATGTTATCAATATATAAAACCAGAAAAATATCCTAACTCCCACTAAACTTATGGAATATACAATCATCAATCACATTCATCTCAAAACTGAACGAGAGAATAACTTATGAAATTTGTTATACCATTGACGAGAAGCCTGGTTAAGTCCATATATGGATTTCTTTGAGTTGCAAACCATATGCTTTGAATCTCCTGATGCAAAGTTTTCTAGTTGCACTCTATAAATTATTTCATCAATGTCACCATTTAGAAACAAAGTCTTTACATCCATCTAATAAAACTCAAGATCAAAATATACTACTAATGCCATAATTATTCTGAATGAGTCCTTCGATGAAATTGGAGAAAAAGTCTCATTATAATCGATGCGTTCCTTTTGAGTAAAGCCCCTAGCAACAAGACGAGTCTTATATCTTTCTACATCACCTTTCGAATCCCTCTTGATTTTAAATATACATTTACAGCCAATAGGTTTCACACCTTCAGGTAATGGGACAAGATCCCAAACATCATTAGCTTCCATGGACTTCATCTCTTTGTTCATGGCATCAATCCACTTTTGAGAATTAGAACTCTTCATGGCTTGATGAAAGTTGATTAGATCATCTTCCACCATTCCAATGTTATCCTCATGTTCATGGAGAACGATGATATAATCTTCTGAAATTGAATTTCTGTTTTCTCTTGTGGATCTCCTCAATGGTATTTGCTCTTGAGGCTGTTGAGTTTGCTCTTTAGGTATAACTTGATGATTGTGATTAGGGAGATTCTCAACATTGTCTTGTAATTCTGGCATTACTTCTTGAACAACATCGGAAATATGATCTTGATTATTGTCAAGAACAATCATGGGAAGAGAAACAGGTTCTTCTTCAAAGACAAAGTCTCTACCTTCATTTCCCCCTCTAAACTTAACATTCTCAAAGAATTGGGCATTTCTTGTCTCAAAGAATGACCTTGTTGTGCGATCATAAAACTTATACCCTCTAGACTGTTCAGAGTACCTAACAAAATAGCCACTAACTGTTCTTGAGTCCAGTTTCCTTTCATTTAGCCTAGAAGGCCTTGCCTCAGCTGGGCAACCCCAAACGCGTAATTGCTTAATATTGAGCTTTTTCCAGTCCACAATTCATAAGAGGTCTTAACTATTGCCTTTTTTGGTACTTTATTAAGAAGATATGCTGTCTTTAGTGCCACACCCAGAGTGAATCAGGTAAAGTAGTATGAGGAATCATACTTCTCACTATGTTTTTTAATGTTTGGTTTTGTCTCTCAGCAATACCATTCATGCTAGGAGTAACTGGCATTGTGTATTGTGGGACGATCCCGTACTCTTCTAGGAATTTGGCAAATGGTCCTGGACATTGTACACCTGATCCATCGTATTTACTATAGTATTCATCAGCACAGTTAGTTCTATTAGCCTTAATAGTTTTGTCAAGTTGGTTCTTAACTTCAACCTAATGTGCCTTATACATGTTCAATGCTTAAGACTTATCGCGAATGAGATAAAGATAACCATAAAGAGAATAATCGTCTATGAACGTAATAAAAATATTATTGACCATTCCAAAAAGCCCTAGGAAATGACCCACAAATGTCCTTATGTATTAGTTCTAAGACGCTTGAAGATTTATTGGCACCTAGTCTCCTTATATTTGTTTTTTCCCCTTAATCCACTTAGCACAGACTTAAAAATTTGATAAATTGAGAGAATCAAGAATTTCATCTGACATAAGTCGTTCAATTCTTTGTTTATAAATGTGTCCTAAATGCTTGTACCAGAGTAAAGCAGAATTCTCATTGGTTGATTTTCTTTTTGTACCATGTTAACCCACATCCAAAGTTTCATTAAAAAAAGCAATAGAATCAAGTAAATATAGATTTTCATAAAAAGAAAAGGAACTTGTACCCATAGTATTTGAATTTAGAAAAAGACTTAACTTATTATTTCTAAATGAACAAGAATAACCAAATTTGTCCAACATAGAAATAAAAACCAAATTCCATCTAAAAGACGGTACTAAATATGTCTCTTTCAAATCTAAATAATATCTTATCTTCAATAATAATCTAAAATTCCCTATTGCTTCAACTACAATTGATTTTTCATCACCCACATAGATGAATCTTTCAGCATAATTTGTCTTTCGGCAACTCGGGCAATCCTTCATTGACATATTTATGTGAGTAGTAGCTTCCAAATTTAGCCACCAAGTGTGAATTGCCACTAAAGCTAAATTAACCTCAGAACAAACAAAATTAATAAATGGACCTTTCTTTGCATGCCAAGAGTGATACTTAGTGCATTCTTTCTTTATATGCCCAGGTTTACCACAAAAGAAACACCAAGAAGCCTGATTTTCTTTCTTTTGCGGTTGCTTGTGAGAACCATTACCCGCTTCCTTAGCCCTCTTTCTTTTCTTATTTTTGTCTTGATAGGTCCTAGCCAAGTGTGCACTTTCAGCCTATTCTTATTTCAACCTTTCTTTTTCTTGGACACAATTAGAAATGAACTCATTGAGAGTCCATTTGTCCCTTTGGCAGTTGTAACTGATATTGAATTGACTAAATTGTTTTGGAAGAGAAATTAAAACTAAATGCACGAGCAAATCCTCAGATAGCTCTTTAATGCTTTTAGTTTTGAAACAATATTTGACATCTCTAGGATGTACTCTCTCATGCTTGTTTTGCCTTTAAACTTCATTGAAATCAAGTTCGACAAAAGTGTACTTTTTTCAGCCTTATCATTTTTTTATAAAATGATTTTCAATTTCTTTAAGAAGCTCAGTGGCCGTAGTAAACTTTTCAGAAACATCGCCCCTGAAGGTCTCTAAAATCCCACGCTTCATGATCATAAGACTTATACGAATTGAACGTTCCCACTTCTCAATTTCTCATTTTTCCTCAATGAAACTTTTGTCCGTTAGAGAAGCAGGTTGTTCAGTCCTTAATGCAAAGTCAAGATCCATGCAGCTGAGAACGATCATCACGCTCTCTTTCCAATCTTTAAAATTATATTTAAGCATTAGAACTGAATTGATGTTGATAGAAATCATAGAAGTAGATTGATTAACTGAAAATAGAACAAAATAACATGCCCATAATAAGATTATTAATTCAAACAATGACAAATCCTATCAAAAGATATCTAACACAATATTAATATTTAGTCTTTGGACATAAATATTAATTTGTAAGCGGTACACTTAGTGCAGTAATTAAATATGGATAATAAATCCTGTTAAATAATAAATCTATCTTTGGACTAATTTATTATTCACATGAAATCTTGCTAATTATCCCATATTTATTACGACAAATATGTATATAACTCTGTCAAATATTAACCTTCATATGGGCCGATTAATATTCACATGAATCATCTACCCACAACCATCTTAATATTTTAAAATAAATTAATTTCTACAAAATAGACTACTTTGGTAGTATATTGTAGCAATTAATAAATTCTAAAATATTATTTATAATTGAACCATAATTTGAATTTAATAATCCCAAATACAAATAACATAAAATTGAAAAAAGGTTATAAAAATATCTTTATTTAGAAATTTCATAAATTATAACCTTTTCCCTTTTGTCCTTTATTTTCCTCATTTGATATTTTACCAAAAGTGAATCCTGATTTAAGAATAAATATCCCAATAAAAATTTCTTGTATTTTCCATTCCCACATTTCTGAAAATGACAATAACTAGTGTCGAATTTGGGGGTACTCCCATTAGGTTGAAGACCATGTCAATTTGTTCTCTCTTACAAATTAGTATTGTTTTGGAATCTTGAATCATCAGATATGGAACGACAAAGTTCCAATAAGATTTTATTTTGGGACCTATCTTTTCTGAACCTTGATCCAAAATTAAACACAAATCAAATTAATCTTCAATGATCTAATATGAAGATGCTCTAATGCCACTTGTAGTATATTCAACTTAACACTAAATTATGTAGATACAAAAACATCACAATAAAATCTTCTTCTTGTTCTTCATGTTAAATTATCAAGAAAATAGAATTTGATAATGGAAGCATACCTGAATCCATAAAAGCAAAACAATTTTTGACTTTTTAAGGTTTGATCTTCTAAATTCAACACCGGTCTCCAAAACCAGAGTTTTTGGATGATGGGATACAAAAAAAAAACCACGGGCGAATTTCAGGACCATAACCGTATTTATCCTTATTTTTTATAATTCCAATTTAACCCATCATAAATTAGAAATTACGAAAATGGTATCTACACATATTTATCTTAAATATTAATGGCCCATTAATCTTAACTTTAATAGATCAATTTAATTTAGGCCAAACCTTAATAATAAGATATGATACAATTATATATACATGTATATATATGTCCACAATCCAATAGATGCTTCTAAGCTGAGATTAGGTTGTGCGTTGATGAAACATTGCAAAGTGATGGCTTATGCATCTTGATAGTTGATCATGCATGAACAGAATTATGCCACTCATGATCTGGAACTAGCGTCAGTTGTTTTTGCACTCAAGGGCTGAAGACATTATCTTTATAAGTCCAAGTTCAAAGTCTACACTAATCACGAAAGTTTGAAACATGTATTTACTTAAAAGGATTGAACTTGAGACAAAGGAGGTGGTTGGAGGACTTGAAGGACTTTGATTTTTAGCTACTCTATCATTTGAGTAAAACTAATGTGGTGGCAAGTTCTTTAAGTTGGAAAGAAAGACAATCTCCTCATCAGCAAGTTACAAGATTATGGGCTATGTCAGGAGAGCTAATTGCAGTTAGTTAAGTTTTGCATGTTATTGGGCATATGACAAATCTTGTGATATGAAACGATTTAATAGAACAAATAAAGATGGCCCAAGTTGAGGATAAAGAATTGGCAAAATGCATTCATAAGTCAACCGACATAAAGGTGGATGATTAAGGTGTGGCATGATTTCAAAATAGATTATGTGCTCCTAAGGATGAAGTCTGTAGGAAGTCAATACTAAAGGAAGCATATCAATCTAAATTGTTGATTTACCTAGGAATGACAAATATGTTCTTATTCGTAAAACCCCATTTTCGGGTTAGGGTTTTACCCGATTTGAGTTTTGCTTTGTTCGGGTCACTATCGAGTCGGTTCAAACGAACTCGAGCTAGACCAATTTTTAGACAATGAAAATGGGCTAGGTGGCCGTATGAGCATGTTATAGTGGCTGAGTATGCATGACAAGCATATGATAATTTCAGTTATGATACAGTATGATTTATCAGTGTATATACAAGATATATATATGATTTTTATGGGTTAGCCAGGATTTTTGGTATAGATCTAGGCCATTGCAGCGTTTAGCATCTATTTGGGATTTTTTGGGTATTTCATTTACATGCAACATAGGAATTTCAGATCATAGGATTGTGCCCCTATGGGCCCAGCTTGATTGAGTTCAAGGTTCGAGGCATATTTAGCCTTCTTGCCTTGATTCTTACTTATAGAGTCACTTTTAGGACTCAAGTCAGTTTCAACTTTGGATGGTCTCGATCCGAGCTTTCCATCCATATGTATATTGCATATACCTATAGGTGGGCCTCACTAGGCCACGAGTTGTCGAACGTCCCGATTGTGCTACATGGCAAGATCTAAGCATACACTCAGCCTTTATCTTCACCTATTTTTTCTAGAGATTTCCAATGATTTTCAAAGTTACACCCTAACGCTGGCGACAGTTCGGCTCTCTACCAGCGAGTCTCTGCCTCGCCCCCGACCACCGGACCTGCACCACCTTGACCGCCTTGCTTTTGTCACCATTTGAGCCATTTTCTAGCACCAGCGAGCCACCTCTGGCCAATCCGACCACCCACATAGCTTCATCTTGTCAAGATCTCCATTTTGAAACAACCCACGGCCACCACCACGGCTGTGATTGTCGTTGGTGACATCGCCGCACCCAGCGGCAATATCGCCTTCTTTTCAGCCATTTTATGGCCAGCAAAGTGGCTGGACTTCGCTGATCATCACCACTAGCACCTCCGCCTTGACACCCCTGTTGATCCTAACCGGTAGCTACCCCAGCCACGCCGTCGTTAGCATTTTTCGGCGACAGGCAATGGCCTCCCCATCAGGCTCTTGATCGCATCTGCCTGATAACGTCCGCATCCCCTTGCCTGATCTTGTTCACTAGCCTACCAGCCCATGTTCAAGTCCACTAGTCTAGTTCATCTTTGCCTAGTCAACCCAACCCATTTTCTAGTTAAGTTAGACCGGGTTGGTTCAGCCCATTTGGTTCAGTTAGGTTTAGCTCAGTTCGGTTCGATTCAGCCAGTTTTCGGTCGGTTCTCGACTGTTTTTGGTAATTCTAGAGCCCCTACATTAATTTAGATGCATATTCACATTGTTTAGCTTGTTTGGATGTTATAAGTATTTTTCTTTATTTACTAATTATTTTATTTATTTATTCACGATTATTCATTTTTTGTTATTTATATATTTGTTGACCATGATGAATGATTATGTGACTAACTATTGTTACTCTTAATGTATTTATTCATAGATATTATTTTTATTCATTTTTACCTTATTTTATTTAATTAATAGATTGATGATTAATTATTTTCTTACTCGTGTTATTATTTATAAGTATTTAGTCGTATGCTCGTATATTTGATATTTATATTATTATTCTTCATGATTAATTAATTTTATTCATTTATTTATTTAATTATCTATGATTTATTTAATTATTTATATGTTTACTAACACAAGTATATATATGATATTTACTCGTGTTTACTCGTGTATTTGTATAGTATAATTATATTATTATTTTTAGAATGGATTATTATTTATGTTCATGTATTTGTTATTTACCTAAATATATATGAGTGTATTTATTTTGTTTAATTATTTATTTGTTGTTTATTATTATTATGTCTCGATTTGTGTGCCAAGTGTTTAGTTGTAGGCTTGTTAGCACTATTTTCTTTATTAGGATGTATTGATGATATTAGCACACACCACAAGCATACCTCATATAGAGATGTTAGTAGTTTACTTAGCAGTGGGTTTCTATGTAGGTTTCAGAGTCCGAGCTCATCGTAGATGTGTCGATATGCTTGGAGCTTGGACCACAGATCCATAGGACTCTCCCCTCTCTACTTGACTCCTTGCATGTAGATTTTAATCATGTTTTAGATATAGAGCGGCATTGGCGGTGTTTTATCAGATCCCTCCAATGTTGGGCTATTTAGCTGTATTTCTACACATGTTTAATAAAACTACTAGGATGAGATCCTTTGTCGGTTTTTCAACTGAAGCTCTAGAAATATATAATACAAGTCTCTCCCCTAAACCTATTACATAAGTACATATATTTTTAAGAATTTCATAAATAAGAGAGTAAGCGGCATGAAGATATATATGTACCGCACTAGTACTCTTTCAAATCTTGAGGTAGTGTGGTGTATGAGGGTATTACATAACGCAACACATTTTCGAAATGTGTAGTACTAACTTAACTGTTCCTTTTGCCACTCGAGTACTGTGGTGGATTGAATATGAAAGATGTGAGGGGATAAGCATTGTATGTGTGAAAATGAATATAAGCAGTGCATGCAAGCAGTCACTTGCTTAAGTATGTTTGCTTACTACCCAATGTGAGGCAATCTTGAAGTTTCATAAGTTTTTGTGGGTAATGAAATACCCATTTGCCAGATTGTATTAATTATTTTTTGGACCAGTAACACTCTTTACTGACATTTTTCATATAATATATGTAGGTCTTGCAAATCTTGAGTCGACTTTGGTGGAAGGACAGATAAACACTACACACACTTGAGCACAGTGCATTTATTTATTTTCTTACTTTTATTTATATTCAATGTGTTTTGAGGAATATTTAACAATGTCTTCCATTCTCATGACACCAAGAGGGTTGTTTTAATCTATTTTTTCGTTCGAGTCTTACCAACTAACAACTTTAAACATGACTCTACTCGATCGTAACATTTCTGATTCGGTTATCAGATGAACTGAAATTGAGGTGTTACATTATTGGTGGATAATCATGAAAAGGGATGTGACAACTTTTGTATTTAATTGTTTGACATGTTAACAAGTCAAAGCTAAACATGAACCACTTGGTGGTTTATTAAAATTACTCTTTATATCTGACTGGAAGTGCAAGTATGTTACTTATGACTTTGTGTCAAGACGTCCAAAATTAGTGACATAGAATAATTTTATATGGGTTGTCGTAAACCAGTTGACCAAATCAACACATTTGATCCTAGTTAAAACTATAAGGATAATTTAACAATTAGCTAAATTATATAGTGACAATATCGTCAGATATCATGAAATTTCAAAGGAAATTGTGTCTGCCAGAGATCCGTTGTTTATTTCTCATTCATGGAGAGCTTTTTAATAAGTAATGGGAACAAAAAAAGTTAAGTACAACATTCACCCTCAGACAAATGATCAAAGTGAGAGAACAATACAAATGTTAAAGACTTGCTTCGGTCTTGTATTGTAGATTAGGTAGGTGATTGAAAGCATTCGCATCAAGCAAGTATAAGAATGACTCCTTTTGCAGCTTTATATGGAAGACCATGTAGATCATTTACATGGTGGCTAGAGTCACTGGATATAGTGGTGGTTGGTCCATATTTATTACAAGAAGCATGAGAGGAGGAGAATATCATTGAGTAGAGAATGGAAACAACTTAAGATAGACAGAAAAGCAATGTTGACATTAGAAGAAAAGAACTACAATTTTTGGTCAGAAACAAGGTTTATTTGAAAGTATCTCCATCAAAGGGTGCAGTTAGATTTGTGTGTATAGGGAAGTTAAAGCCAAGATATATAGGACCATTTGATATCATTGCAAAAGTTGAGGATTTGGTTTATAAATTGGCTTTACCACCTAATCTTGGGGGAGTGCACAATGTCTTTCATGTATCTATGCTCTAGAAGTATGTGAGAGATAAAAGTCACATTATTCCTAATTATATTAAGCTAGATATTCAACCAAATGAGGAAAGTCATTGAAGATACTAGATTGGCAAGAAAAAATATTAAGAATAAAAAATGCCATTAATAAATGTACTTTTGAGTTATAGAGGTGTTGAAGAATCATCTTGAGAGAAAGAAGAGGATATATGAAAAGAGTACCTCAAATTGTTTCAAGAATATACTCAGGGTGATTTCTTGTTCGTGTGATTTATTGTTACATTTATTTTCGGGGACGTAAATTATTAATTTGGGGAGAAAGTTAGACCCAAGATTGGGCTAGGAAATTATTTAATGTTCATTATAATTTTAATTAACATTGTTGAACCAAAATAATATTTACTGAATTGTGGTTGAAGGTTTCAGCTCAGGTTTTGGTTATGTTAAATAATTTTTCCTATGACTTTATTCTTTAAGTGATGGGTAAAAGAGTTAGGAACAAAAGGTAGAGGGGAGGGTGTCCCTCTCTTTCTTCCTTTCTCACGTCACATCACTCTTGTCTCCCTCTTCCTCATTTGTGTGGCAACGTTTATCTCCACTCTTTTTTGGTTGGTGGCTAGGGTATAAGATTTCTTCATCTTTCATCATTCTATCACATTTTATTCATTGTATATATAAATTTGTGATGATTAGAATATCATACATGAATGATTTATATTTGTGGTGGATGTAATTTGATTTGTAAAAAATCATGAAATAAGGCTTTTCATGATTTATGATATTTGATGGAGAATGATTGTTTGGTAAAGAATTTGAAAGATTTGAATTCTTGTGTATGAATTGTGATTGAATTTATGAAAAATTATAATGTTATACAAGCATAGATTTAATTCATGGAATTTACATGATGTACCAGTTTGCATATGCTAGATATAATTAGTAAATGATTTTAAGAATAAGGAATATATGATTTGTTTGAGTTAGGTCAATTTATAATGCTTGATTTATAGATATCATGTAGTAAATTCTTGGAATCTTATTCTTTAATGGTAGATTTGTTGTTAATGACTAATTGATAAAAATTTTTAATGGTTATGTGTAGAAGCATCTATAAACTTGTTGGGTTTAAAAAATCAATCTTGATTGATAAAAGCATGAAAAAGAATTGAATTTCATAAAAAATTGAAAGTTCTGAAAAGTGGCAAAAAGCCTAAGGGCTGAGAATCAGAGCATTGAGCGTTCAACTTGAGTGGAAATTGCGTATGTGAGGGAGTAGCAGGATGCTCGAGTGTTCAATCACTTTTAAGTGTACACCAGAGTGCATGAGTGGTGGGGGTAAAAGAGGGCCCAAGCACTCAGACAATTTTGTTTGTTTGTAAATTAAAGAATTAATTACCTAATTAATAATATTTAATGTTTTAATTATGATTGTTTGATGTAGTAATTAAGTTGATATATGACCTATCCCCTTATTTAGTACATAAGCTCATGTTGAGGATGTACTCGTTATAAATGGTTTATTTGGGTATGCATGCATGGCATATCATCATTTTTGTGTTAGATATGCAATCATTTGAGTAATGTATATTAGTTGGTATTGTTTAGGTGTAGTCTGAGAGCTAGTCGAAGATAATACTTAAGGATTGAGGTACATGTAACTTTTTTGATGTTAAATAAACACTAGTTGTCGTTGATTAGTTTGGTAAAGGAAGTAGTGTCAGCTTTAATGTTAGAGAAGACACGTTAAGATTTATCAACTTGATTAATATTGTAAAACCTGGGTCACTCACCTGATGGTTTTGTATCAGTTTGGCCTTGAGCTGGACCGAGTGACTGTCCTGGTTTTGGCCAATGCCCTAGTCTCCTCTGGAGTTTAGTGCCCCCAGAGGGTCATTATGTTGCTACTACTATTATATTGTTATATTGGTTTGAGTTTTTGCGTTGTAATTAGACTTTAGGACCATGTTCAACATGTGCCTAGGATGCATTTCATTTGTTTGAAACTCTTTTTGGTCGATCCAAGCCCTTGCGAAACCCCTGGTGCAGGTTCCTAAGATCATTCTTATCCACCCTAGGGTAACAACGCTAGGCTTGCAGTTTCTACACTAGGAGCAAAGGCTTCTGTTGGTGCCTTTGTGTCCGGTCTAAGGGAAAAGGTGCTAGCCTAGCACCATTATGCCCGGACTTAGGGTTTTCTCCATTCCCATGGCAAAAGTGCCCAGCCTATCCCCTTGTGCCCACCAAAGTTGTGTTCGCTTGTGGATCACCTCCCAAGCATCTGTTCAACTTAGATGTGACAAGCGTATAGTCAGGTTAGCCTGTCTCAGCCTAGAAATATGCACCTTTTCTACCATTTTTCACCTTTTCTTCCCCTTTTTATGGTCTTCAGCCATTCTTTTCTCTTCTCCACTTCAGCACCTTCCTTCCTCTCTTCCAAGCTTCTCCAAGCCTCCTTAGTCCCTAGGAGTGGAGGGTTTTGGGTAGAAAGCCCCAAAAGGCCTCCTCCTAGCCCTTGATGTAACGCTCTCTCCTTTCCTCTCTTTTCATGCATTGTCTTTGAGATCATTTGTGTGTTCTTGCTGCGATGAATTTTTTTGCATTTTGTAGCTCTCTGTGTTAGGAGTGTTTTGGTCATAGATTGAGCTGATTTGGTTATAAAATAAAGTAGTTATGATATTTTTGTTTTACAATATTAGATCCACGCATATCCATGGTAGATCGGGCATATCTCTTACCGTAGGTATCATTTTTGCATGATTCTTGTTCTATATGATCACTGATGTAGATGCTACAAGTATATGTTCATAGTTTCATGTGATAAGGTTTTTTTATGCATGTATGGGTGCAAAACTTAGAAAAAGGTGGTCACTTTATTATTTCCAATGAGATAGCTGATCCTTTTTCCAATTTTCCCACCATTTTATTGTTGACATTTGGATGAAATATTTTACTCATGTTTAGGTTTGCATGTTAGCTAGCTCACCCTAAAATATCAGCCTAGTGAACATCTTTAAAGCATGAAAATGGCACGTAATTCCGAACTATGCTTGCTATGATGTGCACTTCACTGTCAATGTTGTGACAAAGTCTGATGTTAGGGTTTTTATTTAAATAGGTTATAAGATTCGCTAAAATATAGTAAAATCATGAAACATTATACTAAGTGTCTAATTGTAACTCAGAAACTTTGGGACAATTTATTTTTGGTGGTTAATAAAATTAATTAATTTTAGTTGATAGTAATGCAGGGTCAAACCATAGTTTCTAAGCTCATGTTATAAAATCCTAAAGCCTAGTAATTTAACAATAAAATTCCTTAAAATTTTACCTTGACCTTAGGTTGTATTCCTATTAGATCACCATAAAAGTTTATGGCATTTGGACGGTTAGTTTAGCCGGTAGAAGTTTCCCAATCCGTAAGGGTCAAGTTTGTCAGGGGTAGCTCCAAAAATTTCCATGTCAACACCTTGCTTACCGATTTTCATCAGGCCTGAGTACTAGAATTTTTTACATGAAAATTTTTAGGAATATATTTCAAGATGTTTTCTAGCATCTCTAATTTTCTCTGAAATTTTTGGATTTGCCATGCCCACGAATGAACCATAGAAAATTTTTGGATTAGAGTTAGGAACAATGTTCCTAGCACCCTGACCTTACATTGGTGGGCATTGTTTGTCATGATTGCCCATGAGCCAGCCCATGAAAATTATTTTGTCTGATCCTTAAAGCATTAGGGCCCATCATTCCAAATTTTAGCTTATTTGAAGTTTGTTTGGCCCATCAAAGAAATCGTGGGGTTAAGGCCATTCGATTGACTGAGGTTTCATTGCATCGGTAGGATATGCAGAATGGGCTTGCTGAGTTAGGATGAAGAGCTCAACTCACTCAAGTCTATAGGACTTCTCTTATTTGGCTCTCTGCTTAGCTCTATCATAGTTTTGTTTTACGATCGTATGACAGAGTTGAAGTTTTATTAGATCCCACTAACTTCAAGGCATTTAGACAACTTTTATTTGTAGTTTAACAAAACTTCAAGGTTGAGATCCCTTGATAGTTTTTCGAACTCAAGATTAAGAAATAGTATCATATAAGCCCCTACCTAGGCCCCTATATACGTGTGACAAATTTTTCCTTTTTGTGCTCAGTGAGGTATGATAGGGGCATGTTACTTTTGACTAGATCCGGTTCATACATATATTTTTAGTTATAATATGATGCACGCTACCATTGAGTTTTTGAAAGTTGTGCACGGTGCCATTGAGTGTTTTGGCATAATATATAACTCAATTGAGTGTTGAGTGGTTTTGGCTTATGCTCGATGTTCAAAATATCCTCATGGGTACAAGGGTACCCATTAGCCAGTTTAATATTTTAATTAGTTATTTTCAGACTAGTAATCAAATTTATTTGGTTATCAATATTTTTCTTATATGTAGGTATGTTTCCCTTAGCATTGCTGACATTGGCGGGAGGATCGAGTGGTTTTGCTTAACCCATAGAGTCTCAAAACCGATGATTAGAGCATAACAAAGTATGCTAAATGTGTTTGGTTACAGCTTTGTGTTATGTTTCAGAGTAATGTGGATTAGAAGAGCACACGTTTCACATCGGTAGAAGAAACCACGTGAAGTCCATGTGTTTAGATATGAGTCCCTAGCATTTGAATAATGCCCTCTGTTAGCAGTAATTTGTGTTATATGTGGGGTATATGGAACCAGTAACTATAAACCCCTGTGACAATCTCAATGTGCCTATCATTATGTAATAAGTTACCTAATTTAAAGAATGAATGAAGAATAAGAATTGGATCATGTTTTAGCATTTTTAAGTTCCAACCTCCAAATTAAAGGAGGGATGTCTGTTGTGCCCTAGCAGGGGTATCTGACCTCTATTGTAACTGGAAGTGTGCATTACACATTTTAAATTCATCCTCTTAGTTGCCATAGAAGTGTTACCTCTATTGTAACTCACAGTGCTCATAATAAGAGCTTCTAAGTAAAGATTCCTCCCATAGTTGTATGTGAGTATGCATCGTGTTGTACCTCTCAAGGTTTCTGTCTAAAGCCTCATTGAGGGTTGAGATGTACTTCCACTATGTTAGTCCGAATTAGTAGTCCAAAGAATAGCTTTCTAAATTTTAACATTATGTTTAAGTCCACGTTTGAGCCAAGTTAGGGTATTACAAAAATATGCGACCGTGATGTAAGGCTCCCGACATCGTAGTATATGGCTCATTAAATAATATAAAAGGTCCTACGGTCTAAGGGATAAGAAGTAGCCGAGTAAGTATTCTTAGACCGAAGTCTGAGTGAGGACATAGGTTTACTATCTCATTCAGAAAAGGACAACATTTATGATCATATATATTAAAACATTCTCTTGCGAGTGGCCACTTTGCTAGAGCAAAGATTAAACTTAAACACATAAATTTATTGTGTTGTTTAAACTATTCGTTTTGGTTATATGATTTAGTGGTTTTATTACAAACGTAGAATTGCTTTTATAGGTTTAGCTAGCTTGGGAAGAGAGCCTTGGTGAAGCTCTAGTGGATGGACTATTTGATAAGCTATCTTACTGGATTTCTTTTATTTTTTTATTAGATTATGATTTGAGATATTATATTGCATGATAGTGGAATATTGTTAGGTCTATGTGATTTGAATAATTATTATATAGTATGTCATTAGTTGGCTACTATGCATTCCAAACTAATAAATGATTATTGCTTCCAGTGTGTATATTATACTTTTTCATTGGTTACGAAATGTCCAAACTTGCTCTTTTATTGTAGTTGGCTTTGTGTGTTAGATAATCTCTAATTCGTGGTTGTGTTTTTTGGGCGGGCAGATTTGGCGCCCCATCATTTGGTGGGGGGGTGGGGTGTGGGGACCATATCCAGCCACCCCTGTCGAGAATGGCTGGATCTAGCCGCCCTCAAGTCTGCTGCTAGCCTGTGGCAAGATTTTATTTTTATTATTATTTTATTTTTACTTAAGTGGCAGGATGCCCTCGATGATGGGTGGTTGGCCACCTTCAACGATGGGGTAACTGGATCTTGTCGTGCCATAGTTGAGAATAGGTAGATAACTGCCTACATCAAGGCGGCAGGATGGTGGTCCCTTAAGAAATTGTTTTATTATTATTTTTTATCGTAAGGGTAGATTTGGTGTTTTAATAAAATTTCCTCTTTCTAGTAATTTGTAGTTATTTTTCCACCAATTGGTAATATCAACAAACCCCTCCCTTTTATAGTAAAAAGCTTAAAATTTTAATATTATATTTAACAAAAAGGGAATAACATTTTAATGTTACCGGTCTGTGGGTAACTCAAGCATATTTACCAAAAAGAGAAAGATTATGAATTGTCTTAAATGACCCTAGCAAGATTTTTTTTAAAAAGTTAATAAACCTCATTGCTAGTCGGCTTGGAATGGCTAGGTCTAACCGCACCGGGCCATGGATGATTAGATTGACTGACACGGGTGTGAGTGCCCCAATGCCAAGGGTGATGGTCTGGCTGCCTCTTGGCTTGGGGCAGCCCGTAGGGTTGTAAACGGCTCAGTTACTATTCAATCGATAGCATTTCCATAAATATTTACTGTTTTAAAATTTTTTATTATAACCAAATCATTAACTAAGTTTATAAGGTTTTGCCATAATTAAATTTTCACCTTTTAGTTGTATGTTAAACGGTTAATATATGGTTAAATTGGCTAAAAATTATAAATCATAAACTAATTTTATTAAGTTGGTTAAAAATTATGTTATCGAATATATTTTATCATTCACAAATTACAAATGATGAAATAAATAAATAAATAACCTAAATTAAGTACATTCTTCAAATTGATGCTTTGATAATTAAAAGTTTTAAGATTAATGTTTAGGTACAAATGAGTTTTATAATATATAAATAATTAAATAATATTTGGTTAAATCGATAAATCAGTTATGATAGGGCCTTACACAATTACTGTTCAATTAAATCAACTGAATTTTTAACCATTTTTTCTTTTATGGTGAATAAGGTTTTTACTATTTTTGTTGCATTTAATTTATGTAAATAAATAAATCGAATGATTATTTATAGCCCTAGGGGCAAGATCTGTCTGCCCTCCACATGTTGGCCAACTCTCTTCAGAAAAAGTTTTTTGAAATTATAGGGTAGTTTTGTCATTATTAAAAAGTTTACCTTTTCTGGTAATTATTATTAATTCTCCAACCATTAGGTCAATATAAAAACCTCTCCTCCCCTTTTTGAGTAAAAACCTCTTTATAATAACTTCCCCCTATTTGAAGAAGGAAGGGAGGGGTTGATTAGTTTTGGTCGTCCCAAACCTATTTTTGGAGTTGGCATGTGGGGTTTGGCCACCCCCGGTCCGATCAGACCATGCACAGCTTGAGCCTGCTATTTATGGCCAATTTTCACAAGGGAGGCATGGACCAGAGCCATCAATTGGTGGCCAAACCCTTACCCGATCCGGCCCTCCCAAATCAATTATTAATATTATTATTATACAATTAACACAAAACTATCAATCAATAAGAGATACTTCATGTGAATAATTCCATTTGTTGTGCCAAATATTACAAAAATTTTGGTGCTGTGAATAGTTTTCTAATTAGTCTAAATTACAACAATTAGTGGAATGTAATTGCTTATTATGATTGTATCTTTCAAACTCCCCAAACTGTGGTGATTTGAACGAATCAGAAAGCTGCGAGTTTGATATAACACTTGCAATAACAAATCTGCTTCCTTCATGTGCGTGAATTAGTGATGATGTGTTTGTGTTTTTTATACCCACTTGAAGTTTTATACAGCCCTAGAAAATTACTTAACATTTTTAAATTTAGAAGCAATTCGAATGACCAGTCTCACATATCAAGCGCAATTTGTTTTGAAGTTGAATAAAAGCTTAATTTCACATGAAGCTGAGCTTGAGCAGATTATGTTTGATCTGAACCTAAACTTGATCATTACTCATACGAAATATGGTTAATTGAGAAAAAAGAATTCAAAGAGAAACTATTCTAATTTTGTTTGCAGGTCTATAAAACGATATATAGGGTTGCAAATTTAGTTGGTAATTTTTTCAACAAATGATGGTTTAGCTTGGAAAAAGGAAAAACAAAATGATGGTCTAAAACAGTGAAAACAAAAGCCTATGTACGTATTTAGTGGTTAAACAAGGTTTTCTGGCCTTGTCAGTTTCATTATCCCTCAGAAAGAAGTTGATCCTTGGACGTTATTTTCTTGGGTTACGGCTTGATGGATGATGAACTGCTTGCCCAATCCACTCAATTGGCTGCTGGTTGCGAAATTCTTGTTGTTGAATGGGATAACCTCCAATATAAGAATCAGTACTGTCAAAAAAAAAAGAAAAAAAGAATAACAGTTATGTTTATATCTCAATTTACCTTTGTCGGTATTATCAGAAAGCTTCTCAATCGCTTCTTCAAGGCATTTTTTATGTACCTATATTCTTACAAAAGGTTAATTTGGCGTGCATCAAAGCGAAGATCATAAACTGAAATTAGAAGCTTGGGATCTACTTCGAGCAGTAGTCGCGCCTTCCTCATTTCTGACTGATCATGCTGTCCGGCTCGATACATTCGCTTAACCTGATAAGAATCAGAAGCATCACAACAAATTCAAAAAGGAGAAAACAAACCAATGAAGCTTGAAACTATTGGCAATGGAAGGGTCAATATAACATCTAATATATTCAGCATTCTACAAGCAATTTTCGAGGAAATCATAATTACTTTGCTTTTGTGGTTAAGCACAGCTGATTCCATTCTATGATCCATAAAAGTTCGGAACAATCCTACTGTCCCTTGTAGAAGAAGCAAGAAAAAGTACTCTCTCAGCTCAAAAGGTTCCATAAGGGATATCACAAATTTGTCCTGGTCTATGACACACCCCTGAAGATTACAGTAAACTACCATACTGGCATTTATCCTGGTAATGCCTTAGAAATGTGGCGGTAGTCAGATTGCCAGAAATTGAAAGAAAACAATCCATATTATAAAGAGGAAATCCAAAATCAAACATAGCAAAATCTCTTTAAAATAGCAAATCCAAACATTTGTTTTCAGAATCTTGACAGCATATTATTAAAAATTCAAAAAACTAGCATGCAACATTTTTCGTACCTCACGAATAACCATATCAGTGTTACGAATCTGGATTGTATCGCCTCTCAAAATATTATTATCCAGCTTCACTGATGCTAGTGGCTCTCTTCCCTCTAAATATGTCTGCATCTGCCAGCTGTTAGCAATGGGCACGCACGGGTGTTCAACATTTCCTTGGGTATAGTATGTTACAGAATCATCTGCACACCACTTCTTATCTCTATACGGCAAGTGCTGAATAAAACCTCATACATCTCAATTTCACAGGACAAAGCACATTTGTAGCGAATACTTAGAAAAAGAAAGCATGATAAAAGAAATTCAATTTGTGGCATATATTATATTTGTAGAGATATCTTGCCAAACTTACTATTACACAGGGCTGATGGGGTGCTTCTGATAATGGTTGTGGAAAACAGCTACAGGGAGATGCAACCGCCATTTTGGTCATTTTCAACTTCTTGCGACAAGCAGAGTTATTTTCCACAGAATTATGCACTACATGACTTAAGCTCAGAGATTCTGGTAGCAAATGCTGTACGTTGGAATTGCTTTGGCGCCATTTTCTGGACACAGATGAATGTCTTTAACTAGAAAAATAGCAACACAATTATGAAACCAATCTAAATAAATTAATCAAAGGGCCAACCTTATCACTCTAACTGATTCATCTGAATTGATCTTAAGAAGAAGTTGTCTGTGTTCAAGGTCAGAAACTCTCAGCTCTTTTCTCAGATCTGATATAAGCTCTTCTTTCTTCTGAAATGACCGAGGCACCAAGTGTGAAAAGAGAATTTTTTAAAAAAAAACAGCATTTCTCAGCTTATATGACACATCTTTTTGTTACTTAACATTGCATTGCCAGCTCGTAATTTGAATTAAACAAAATCTTATTAGAAATAAACTAGACTAAGCTTTGACTAAGCTAACAGAGACACATTATCTATCACAAAGTCGATGAATACAAGTTGGTGTTAAAATATAAGACAGTAAATAAAAGATAAACTAACGAATGCATGCCATACAAATTTAAATTTCAATGTAAATTAAACGTGAGTGCAAGCAAAATAGAGGATGTGAAGAGTCAGGAAAAACATTTCCCTGGTGCACGACAAATTTACCCAAGTTAATGCATCAGACTGAGCACTGAATGCTCGCAAAACACTTGCATATGCATGTGTCTCTATGGAGCGAACTTGAACTTCAAAATTTGGTTGTTCTACTACACGAGGAATTGCTTCTGAAGGAATCATTACTGAACCAGGATAGCACACACTGCAACTGTTAATAATTTGGTGCTCCTCCAGGAAGCTATCAACTGTTTCAGCTGAAGAAAGAAATGCAGGTTACTTTCTTTTCTTTTAAAAGATAAACCAGATGTCAAGCATCAACAAAAATTGTCCACAGAATTCCATGATTTCACAAACTTTCTTCCTTCAACTTCATTTCCATTAAACAATATAATAAATAAACCACAGATCTGTACACAAGGTTCTGTATTCTACAAAAACAAGCCAAGATCCAAGAAATCATACTAACAGCATCGTCTCCCTATTTCAGAACCTAAACCCTTCAACACAACATTCATAGTCAACCAAAAATGCAGAACAAAGAACAATTCAAAAAAGCAAACACATACACAGATGCGCACGGGTAAAACTGAGCGCGTCCTGAGGTTAAACAATGCAAAATTGCCAGTAATAGAGAACCAAGCATACTAACCAAACTGAGCAAGCTCAATCTATGCATGACTCTGCACACTATCACCACCCTGCCACTAACTCAAAACCCAAACATCTCTAGAACAACGTGCATAATCAAGCTAATGTACAATACAATATCAAAAACTGCACAAAGAATGATATTAAGAATATAAGGGAGAATTAGAGATTTGTACCTTCTTGGAGCAGATGAGATCGGTTGCCTTAAATTCACTTTGATTCCAATTCAAAATTTTAGACAAGCAGTGAAGGCCTCTATTTATAGGCCATATGTCAATCAATCAGCTGACAATGACGGATGATTGAGTATCATTGTTTGATACAATCTTGTCCTTAAATCATCCTACATTTCGTTATTCTATGCTTAACGAAAGTATAAAATGATTAATGCCGAGAATACTCCGCATTCCATACGTTACAGCATTATGCTTCTGGAATATTTTAATTCAATATCAATCCCTCCCTAAATCAATAATTTTAAATTTAATGTAATTGAGTCAAACAAACCAATTCTATTGATCATGGAATCTATTGTAACCAAAGGTATGATCTAGGCGGGGCCCAGACGATCATGGGCGTCCCACTTCCAACACAAACAAACACGCAAGTAAAAAACTCCATGGGATCAGACTGTGTAGAAGGTCCCCCACTCTACCTCAAAGGCTTAAGTCCTCTATGGTAACATGCACAATCAATACAATGTACAAGAAAAACATCACATACACAAAAAAAAACTCCATAAAGGAAACTCCATGAAAGCACACAAAGGGTCCATCAAGAAACCTAAAACCCGTCCAACACTGACATTCAGAAGCTCAACCGCATGCACAAAGAGACGTGAGGACACAAAAAGAGAGGAGGAAGGAACGGAAATGGCGACCTCTGCGAGTGAGAACTGCCGACTAAACGGCACCGCAGAACACAGCCGGAGAAGTGATCATACTATGTCGCCGGCGCCGGCGATAGGATTTTGGCCGGGCAAAAGGAAGTTTTGAAGGGGGGACGGCGCGGAGAAGGCTTGTCCGTTTTTTTTGGGTAGAAGGTATCACTGTGAGAAGCATGAGAGAATTTTTTTTCATTTTTTTATTTCATTTTTTTGAAAAAAATGTCTTATCATATCAATTATATAAATCTATTACAAAAAGAACACTTTATATATATATATATATACATACTGTGCACTGCATAAAAATGCAGCGCAGTCGCAACATGAAATTTGGGCCGCCCATCTAGATCTGACAACCCATCATATCAACTCTATAAATCAATTACAAAAAAATACTTATATATATAGATACACACGTGCAACAAAAGATTTTCTCAACTAGAGGTAGAGAAGCTTCTTGCGTAACAAATTAATGTGGACCGTCCGATTACATGGGCGGTCCAGATTAACATATGGAAGATGATAATATCTTAGGAGGCACTCAATTTCATCGGCTGCCGCCTCTGACATTCACTGCCCTGTCGCCACCTCTGACCCTCGTTGCCCCGCCGCCGCCTACTACCAATCTCCTGCCACCGTTGCGTCCACCCCCTCCCTCCCCAACCCTTCATCATCTTGGGGGGCCTCCAATTGTTTACACACCACCATCGCTGGTCGCCGTCACATCCACCCCTCCCTCCCCAACCCTTCGTCATTGGTGAAGGAGGGGGCTGGGGTGGGGGTGGTCAGTTGGCGTCAATGAAGAAGGGGGGCGGCTGGAGGGTGGGTGGACTGGGGGTAGGGCGACTGGGGGCCACGGTGACGGGTGGAAGCGGATGAGGGGGGGACAATGGGGGGGTGGGGGGGGTGTGTGGCGGTGGCAACAGGTGGGAGTAGACGATGGGGGGCAGGGGGTGGGCGATCAGTGTCGGAGATGGCGGGGGGGGGGGGGGTAATCGGCGGTAGTGGCGAGTGGACGGAAGGGTGTGACCAGAGGGGGCGACGTGACCGAACACGGGGGGACCAGGGTGGGTGGAAGGATTAATTTTTTTTTTATCGAATCTGGGGCGTCCGATCATAAGGAGGGCCAATATGCAAGTTTGGGGCAGGAAACTTTTTTGCCCTAGCTCACACAAGCTCATATATATATATATATATATGTATATTCATATGAACTAGCCAAAGACATGTGATTTGTGTGGTATATTTAAAACTTGTTAATAATACATTCTAAGAATATATAAGATTAACTTCAAAAAATATTACTATATTATTGCTATGTAAAAATAGTAAATATTTATTAATTTTAAAAAAAATATAGTGGCACAAAAATATTCAAAGTAATTTTAATTTTAATAAGTAAAAATTTCAATGATTACATGGAATTTATTTTTTAAAGATTTTTAATTGGGACAAAATTATACTCTATGTTTTTCTTTTTGTAAATCAATTTGGACCTTATTTTGATGTATCAACACCATAACTCTCCAAGTTCAACAAGAAAGCAATTACACAACTACCTAAAAAAATCATGTTTGAAGAAAGGAATTTAGTGTTGAAGTATTCTACACTTTGGCTACACTTCGGTTAGGATTTCGACAACCAAAGCTAGAAGGTGTAGGCCAAGTAAGAAAGAGTTGTAACCTTCGGCTTACCTTAGGTTAGTGGTATGACAACCTAAGACCTAAGGCATGGTGAAAAGCCATGGAGTGTTTAACTTCAGTTACCCTTCGATCAAGGGTTCAACAACCAAAGCAAAGAGACTTGCAGATGAAGCCGCATAGCATAAGAGTTCGCCGGGCCTTTAGTCGTACGTTTGGCTACCTAAGTGATCTTCAGCAAAATTTCGGAAACCAAATGTAAAATTCAGAATCTCACAAAAGATTGGTGAAGTTTGAGAAAATGGTTCCGTAGACTTTTGGTCAAGGGTTAATCATCCTAGGGCTGACATGGCTTAATATATTCAAAAGTTGAAGAAGCTTTTGTTAGACTTCAGTCACAGGTTCGACAACTGAAGTTAACGTAGCTAGTTTTTAGTGATTGCTTGGATGACTTTTAGTCAATCGTTAGACAACCTAATGTTTTAGAAAAGTTGTCAAAACTAGCCATTGGAAAAAATAAAAAGAAGAGGTTCAAATCCCAATAGCTACTATTTTGGGAGAGGCTTATAAAACCTATAAATAGGGCCTTTGGGAGTGTGTTCTAAATACCTCTTGCTACTCTTGTGAACTCTAGATTCTCTTGTATCAAAATTAGAAGGACAAGTTTGTGTTAAGAAAGACTTACTTATTAGTTTGTATTTTAGGTGATTGATTGTGTACCAAGGAGAGTCTTTGATTGTGTGAGGTAGCTCAAGTGTGTTAGAGCTATTGTAAACTCCCAAGGTGTGAAGATTGAGTGGAAGCATTTTGCTTGAGAAAAGGAGGTGGTTGGAGGATTAGCTTTAAGGTGGTCGGCTCCGAAGGTGCATGGAGCTTGTTGAGCTAGTATCCTTGACACTTGAAATTGAAGAAGGAAGGCTTACTAAGACTCGTAGGGTGTTTGGAGTCCAAGGTTTTTTAGTGTTAGTAAAGTGTTTGTGAAGGAGGCCTTGCTTGGTTTCTTGTAAGGTTACAATTTGGTTAGCATAGCGAAGATATGAAGACATGCTCACTAAAAGACTTGGTGAACTAGAAGAAATGAGTATTAATAGGAAACCTCTTTAAAAATTTTGTTTGTGTCTTCTCTCTTCTCCTTCCCCTTTCTAGTGTGTGTATTCTCTTATTTGCATTCACCTAATTTGTACCCTTGCTTAACTCCCTTGTGTTTGACTTGAATGTTATTGGGCGTTAAGTGTTATCAAGTTCTAGGACATCTCATTGCTTGCATAGTTTGACTTTTTCACAAACACGAATAGTAATTTAGAATAGAATTTGTTGTGACTCACACACATATTTTCTCACTTGGGCTCTCATTCTCTGTTTGCCTTGCCTATCTATATTTGTACATGCTTATTATATATTTGTGTTCAAATTGTTTATGCTACCTTTCCATTCTTGTGGACTATATAAGGCCCTAAGGTTTGCGGGGATCTAACTATTTATGACAAGCGTTTGTAGTTAGCTCTCATCTACATTAGGTGGCCCTTACAATCCTGCCTGGTCCCAGCCCAGGAAAAAAGAAAGCAACTTGATCTACCCAATATACACTCTCTAATTAATGTAACTAACTCAATTATTGAATCCACAAAATGAATCAACAAATTTAATTAAAATACTAATAAAGTCCATGTACTAAATTACTAACTCCATAAAATAATGATAAGTTTCAAATCCAATAAAAAGATAATCTAAGCTCAGAAAAATTAACATTTGAAGGCGTCTACATAGGAGAGAGCTAAAAATACACATACAAAAGAGTTAGATCCCCACGACACTTAGACAGACCTTTATAAAGATCTCAAGCGAATGACTTGGCAGAAATAATTTAAGTAGAATAAGATATATCAAAATAAGCACAAGAAACAAGGCAATAACAAAGATAGATGAACCCAAATAAATAGGTGGTGCGTGAAGCAACACAAGATTAAGGCTACAAAGCCTCTTTCTTTGGCGAATCAATCAAATCTTGCAACTCACTAAATGGCTTTGAGCTTCATTCACTTAACTCTCTAAAGCGATTAAGTTAAACATAAGAGAGTTACGTGAAGTATGCTGAAATAAGTGAATTCAAATAAGGTTAAGCACACAAAGAGAAGAGAAGAGAAGAGAAGAGAGAAGACACAAGTAGTTTTAAAGAGGTTCCCAATTAGTACTCTTATGTTCTAGCTCACCAAGCCCTTTGGTGAGTAGGTCTTCGTAACTTCACTATGACAAACAACTTGTACAACTTAAAAGCAATAAGCTAGGCCTCATTCACAAGCACTTCACAAACTCCAAGGAAGCTTGCACTCCTAATACTAGGAGCTACAACAAGCATTCCTTGTCCAACACCAAGTGCCAAGGATCCTTAGTCAATTAGCTACAAATACCCTTGGAGCTGTACCACTTTAAAGCTATCTCCCTTCACAAGCTTACGCCTTGAGCCAAGGGAGTTCCCAAGCCAAGTACCCCCTTCTCCAAGTAAGTTGCTCTCACACTCTCCCTACACCTAGGGAGATTATAATCAACCCAAACACACTTGAGCAAGCCTCACTTATAAAGTATTTTTCTAGGTACACTATCAAATACCTAGGAATACAAGTTAATTATTCATTTTAATCCTAACACAAGTTTGAGCTTTCCTATTTGATCCAAGAGAATGTAGGATTTAAAATGATAGTAAGAGGTGTCAAAACATACTCCCCAAGGCCCTATTTATAGGTTTTCTATGCTTCTCCCAAAATAGTAGTTGTTGGGATTTGAACCTCCCCATTTTGCTTTTTCTAACAGCTATTTTTGACAAATTTTCTATAATGATTGGCTGCCAAATGATTAATAGAATGCCAGCCAAACATTCACTTAAAACTAGCCACGTCTGCTTCAACTGTCGACTTGTGATAGAAGCCTATCCGAAATTTCCTCAATTTTAGAATCCTTGCATCATATCAACCCAAGGGTTTCCCAAATCCATCTTTGGCTGTAAAACCTGTGACCGAAGCTTAGCCAAAGTCCCTATTTTTTCTTTGCCACGCCATCCATAGGGTCCAAGCACTACAATTGCTGAACTCTCAACTTGAAGTCTGCAGAACTTTGACACTTTACCCCTGTTCACTAAGCCCTAAGTCTTCATTTGCCGAACCACTGACCAATGGCAATCAAAGGTTGAACTCCATTCTTCCTTGACTTGCACCCCATGCCTTTGGTTGCTGAAAACTTGAACAAAGCGTAACTTAAGTCTTCACCACTTTAAGACTTCATTTGATTCTTCAAACTTGATTTCTTCAAGTGGTTGTTTGGTCTTCAAAGCTTGCACTTAAGAGAGTTTGAAGTTGTTGTCTCATCAAAACAAAGTCAACAACTATGTCCTATGAAATGAACCAAAATTCTACTACTGTGAAAATGGTCCATAATCATAAAAATAACTAAAACAAATGATTCCATGAGTCCAAACACAAAGTCCTCCAGACTCAGGCCTTTGAATACATATTGGGCTTTATCAATTCTTTGTGCACGGAACCATTACATTTACAATATGTTTCACATTGAGTAGGCCAACACAACACGTGTTCAACACTCCAATGTCGGGATTCACCACTGCCCAACCGACCGACAACACCAAGTTAATTTATTTATTTCATTATTGTGGTTAAACATCATAGTATTTTCATAACTAACGTAGAGTCACCTTCATAGGTATTGAGACTTGAGGATGGGCTGTCACGTGGGGACAAAGGCGACTCATGATGGACTTTCTTTAGTATTAGTCATTTTACTTTGTGTTATCTTTCCTAAATATTTGCATGGACTTGGGACTACGGCTGTTGGGACTATCTAATTATTCGCATTAGGATTACTAGTCATGTTTAGTGATTGATTTCTATTAATGGTTATTAATGATCTAACTTGAATTATGGTATTTAATATTTTTGTTAATTAATTTTTATTATCATTGTTAAATGAAGAATTTATTCACCTTATGTAATATTTGTTTATAATTTTATATTTGATGTTAGGTCTGGTCTTCACGTTATTGTTATCTTATTTTGGTAACACCTTGCCCAAGGGTTGTTCTGGGCAAGTTTTTACATTCTTTATAATAAATGAAAATATAAAAATAAATAAATAAAAATGTGTAAAAAACCTAAATAAATTATGTATTATTGAGTAACAATATTTAATTTGAGTAGTATACTTATAAACATATTAAAATTTATATGTAGCACCCCAATTCAACGTGGACATGGACCGAATCATGTTGCTGGACTTCAAAAAGTTATTGGTTGGATTACTAATTTAGAATAACTTAAACGGAAGTGGATCTCGAACATTTAGAAGGTTAGAAAAGAAAACCGTACAAGAGCTACTACACGATGCATGCTAAATCTCAACTTATAGGCTCCTCTAATGTGTACTCCAAGCTACAACAGAGGTATCACCTCGCATGCACCGAAGAAGGTGAACTTTAAATATGTATAAAAATGCTCCAAGCTACAACAGAGGTCCTATACCCCAACAATGCACAACGAATGCCTCCCCTCTAGATAGGAGGTTGGAACTTTTAAGAATGCTGATGCATGATCGAGTTTTTACACTTAGTAACTTATTATATGATGCAGAACATACTACAGAAGAGACATAGTATCAAATACCCCACATGTTATGATAGCTACATACATAGGTATTCTTCAAGTGCTAGGGCTTCATACCCAAACACTTGATCTTCACGTGCATCTTTCTAGCGGTGTGAAATGTGAGCACCTCTAAGCCACGTTACTCAAGAACAAAACATACAGTTATTGTGAAACTCGGGCCGTTTTCCCGAGGGTTTTGAGTTGGTTTGGTCTTGACACGGATTGGGGTAGTTGGTCCAACCCTTCTTGCTGTGGTTCGAGTATGATATAATGTATGTCCGCCTAGTCTTAGCCTCCTTTGGTCTTCGATATCCACATTTGGGCACTATGCGCCCGACCTTTTCATGTTTGGTTTGGTCATGTCAAGTGTAGATAGATGTTTGGACCATGTCCCGTGCATGTATTGGTTGCTTGCCCATTTAGACCCCCTTTTAGACCCTCCTAACCCTTGTGGGACTTGCGATGAGGTTCCCAAGGACATCCCAAACACTTTAGGGTGAAAATCCTATGCTTTTGGTTTGCCAACCCATACCTCATTCGGTATACACCCATACATCTTTAGGTGTGACACCTTACCTACGGCATCACCAAGGCATGCCTTTGGTTGTTGGGGGCTTCCTCATTTTTTTTATACCCTCCCTCTCCTTCCCCTTTTTCATTTTTTTCCTCATCTCCTCCAGTACTCCTCATTGATTCTTGCCTTCCCTTCTTCATCTGCAGTCCTTCTTCACCTCTCCTAATCCCCTCCTATTAATACCCACTTAGTGTCGCAGGTCTTGGGGTAGGAAGCCCCAACAGACCTCCCCTTGGTCCCCTTTGCGGTAAAGACTCTTCCTTTGGCCTCTCCCTACGTTGTTTAGTGCTATATGTATGTTTATTTTCTTGATTATATTTGTTTGATATTTTTTTAATATATATATATCCTTGTTAGGAGTGTGTAGGACTTGGCATCACATCATTTGGTCATGTATAAAAATAAATATGCATTGTTTAGTGTGCTAATGTCATGTATATGCACTATTTTGCCATAAAACTTGTATCTTGTATTGTAGATGTCATTTTTCCATGACTATTGCTTTGTTGCACCCACCACTATTAGACTTAAATTTTTCATGTCGAGCACTTCGTCTATTATGATCTCTATATGCATGTACAGGTGCAAAACACGGTGGAAGATGGCAGCTTCCATGGTTCCTGTGGCCTGTCCGCATTTCCCCCATTTTTGACACCCTGATGTAGTTAGGTTTTGATGTCAATCCTTTCATGGTGATATATCTCTGTGTTGGATAGTTGTTAAAAAATATTTTACTAGAATAATGACTTAAAGGGACATGATTCGGTCCATCAACTTTTATGTAGCTTACATAGGGACTTTATGATTTGTCTACTGAAAATATATAAAATTTGGTACTAATTAAAAATCTTTTTAGAGGTTAGCTTAATCGGTGTTCAGGAGTGTGTAGGAATGAAGGGTGAAACCCTAGCTCCTTAACTCAGGATGTAAAATCCAAAACCTTAGCAAAATGGTGATAAAATTGTATAAAATTTCTCCCACACCCTAGACTATGACACTATTTTAAAATTTTGGGCATTTGTCATAGTAAATCACAAGTTTAGGAGTTTCCCAATACCAATAGGTCCACCCAGCTCTAGAAATGACCTAGCCAATGCCTTCCACTCTGGAGCCCACTCAAGCCTAAATAGTTGACCTTTGGACCTGGAAATTTATTTTACTCAAGCTCACAGTATTGGATAACTATAGGCACTTACCCAAGTCCATTTTGAGTCTTCAATCCCATAAAAATTACTTGGAAAAATTGGTGTGCGGCCTGGGAATATTAGTCCTAGCACCATAGCCCGACTTTAGTGGCCCATGAGCCATTCCTTTATAAATTTTACACAAAACCCTTAGAGCGTCAGGGAAAACTAGGTCAAATTTCATCCCATTTGGACATCTTTTGATGTGGCTAAAAAGTTGTCTAGTTAAGTCCATGCGATTAAACCTAATTGTTGAGCTTTTCCCACTAAATGTATGTGTAACTCTAAATCCTTATAAGTTACGTAATCCTAATTAAGATGATTAAGTGTCTTTTAATTTGTGCATGTTTGGAGACTTTGCTTCGATATGCCTGTCGAGGTATTCTGAGTTAGAATCGGTTCCATCTCTGTGCTGGGATATGCGTGGTGCTCTCGTTGATCTAGGACGTAGAGCTTCACTCATCCAGGTCCGTAGGACTTCCTTACTACCTTTGTGCTTGACTCCTTGAGTGTTGATGCTAATTGTGTTTAGAAGTAGGACGACATCGGTAGAGTTTTATCACATCACCCTGATGTTGGGCCATTTAGCCATCATTTTTTCCAAAAGTTTAATAAAACTTCAAGGTTGAGCTCCTTTAATGGTTTTCGAAAGACAATCTCCAAAAATATTATTATACAAGTCCCTACCCGAGTTTAATAAGTATAAGTATGAGGATTTTTAGTTTTAAGATATGAGAGATCAGTATGGGTATTATGAATCACACTAGTACTCCTTCAAACCTTGGGTGGGAAAGTGAGAAGTATGATAGTACTACATAACATAGCACATTTTTAAAATTTGTGACACTAACTTAACTATTCCTTTGCCCCCCGAGTATCACGGTGGGCGTTATATTGATGTTGTGAGTGCATAAGTTTGTTTGTCTGAGTATAAATACTTGGCGTGCTTGTGCGCCTCCTCTTTTAATAAGTTGTTTTGCTTATCGCCCATGTGACGCTTCTGAAGTTTTCTAAGCTCCTATGGGCATTAGAATGCCTAGTTGCCAATATTGTTTTAACGGTAATTATTTCGGAAGGGTAATCAATTTGTTTGATTAGTGACATATTTCTCTATATATATATGTAGGTGAGGTCTCTTAGCATTGGCCAACATAGGTGCACAAATTGGGAGGCTTAGTAGTGGTGGCATAGGCCATATTGTTGCATTATGTTTTTGGACTATATTTTGTATGCATGACTGCATTTGTCGGCATGAGCCCTAAACCTATTATGAATTTTGTCTGACATTGGATCAAGTTAAACGATGATGTTCGTGCGCGTGTGTTTAATATTTATTTTTATTATTATATTGTGGAGTAGATAAACTTTAGGATGAAGGCTAACCATCGTTTGGAGGGAGTATAATCCCTTGAGTCCTGGAACATTATGAGGAGTAAATCCATGTACATGAAACTTATTTGGTTGCAGGTGTGTGTGTAGAGAAACGGTGGTAGGAGGAGCATATGGGTCTTGCTGCATGTAGAACCCATGTGAAGACCGGGTGTTAGGGTATGATGTCCTAGCATCCAATGATGCTTCTGTGTCTAATTTCCCTTGTGTGGCATGTGGAACAGGTGACTATGATCCATTGTTTATTATTCCTCACTCATCTGCATTAAGTAAATCAAAATACCTAATCTAATCACTTGAACTAAGTATAAGAATTTGAGCATGTCACAACATCTAATTTCTTAGCTGAATTGGGGGTGTTGCCTCACTCATCCGCACTCATCCACCATTGTTTATTATTCCTCACTCATCCACATTAAGTAAATTAAAATACATAATCTAATCACTTCAACTAAGTATAAGAATTTGAACATGTCACAATATCTAATTTCTTAGCTGCATTGGGGGTGTTGCCTCGTCTAGCTCAGAGTGATCATCACATTTTTAAAGTCAACCTCTTAGTCACAGGGGAGGTTCTACCTCTGTTGTGGCTCAGAATGCTCATATAGGAGCTTCAAGTGTAAGATCTGTCCTATGTAGTATGAACTTCACACGCATTCTATAAAAACCTAGTATGGAGTCCATTGTAACCCTCCTAGAGGGTTGACATCCGCTTCTGTGAAGCCTGTACATGATAGCCCGATGAGTAGCTTTCCAACTTAAAATATCATAGTTTGGTTTGTCTTTCGGGTCGAATGGAGGTATTACAATTTGGTATTAGAGCCAACCTCTTGGACTATTAAGGAGGCTAACTTTTAGAATATGAGTGTTGTACACCCGTGCTATATGTTGTATGCATGATGTATGATATGCTTGTATGAAGTATGTGTATGTCCTCGTTAAGCTCCCCCTGCCCCCCCACCCTAAGCCAATATATTGCCTAGCCGGTATGTATGTCTTGTGTCTTGTACAAGAGCAGGAATCCTGAGGTCACATTGGAGTGGATTGACTTGGCAAGGGCAATACTGACGCACATGGGCTGTCTTCCAAACCTATGGGCATGTGTGGCCACCAAGGTCATGCAAAGTATGGATCAGCTTTGGTGGGAGTCTAGTCATACTACTTTTCTGGAGGGCAGGGCCCTAGAGCAAATGTCATGGGAGAAGTTTAGTGAGGTATTTTACTCCTAGCACTTCTCCGCCATTGTTAGGGCGAAGAAGAAGATGAGTTCATGTCCCTAAGACAGGTGGAGAGTACATTAGTGGCAGAGTATTTGGCTAAATTTCTCATGTTGGAGAGGTTTGCCTCGACTAGCTTCTCATCATTGAGGGAGAGAGCTGCTTGGTTTATATTTGGACTCTTTATCAGTTTGTGAGTGGTTGTGACCACATTTTTATGTGCTACCCTAGCCAAGACACTGATGAGGGCAATGGATTGTGAGCATGTCCATGACTCGCACCACCAGGCCAAGGGCACGGCATAGACTAGCGGCAAGGGTTAGTAGAACAAATGTAAAGACCGTGAGAAAAAATATTTTTTTTGACACGGATGCGGTCCGGAAAGGACCGAACGTGTTATATTCTTTAGCCAGTTAATTCTACCCGGTTAATTATTATATTTTATTATTTACCCGGTTACCCGGTTAAGTGAAGTACGGGTGAATTGATATGATTGTTCATCACGATTATTATGATCATTAGTCGACCGGTCATGGTTTGACCTAATGCCAAACCCCCAGTCTTGGGTGGGTGACGACTTGGTGAGTGGGAGGAAAAGGGAGAATGAACTTTAGCCAAGTGATACCTATTCATGAATGGGCAGTAGGGTAGGGTGTAAGAATTTAATTGAGGGACTCGTTGAGTTGTATATATATATAGTTGTGAAGATTGTGGGAAATCCTTTTCCCTAGCCATCCACTCCTTCTTGTCTCCTCTCCGTCCCAGGCACCCTCCTCATTGCTGCGTGAGTATCTCGTCCCTTTTCTTATTTCTTTTACATTAGGACTCTTGCATGCATGGTTTTTATGGTAAGGATGTAGGGTTGATGATGTTCTTCACATCTTCTTGTTTTCCCATGTTTTTTTGTTTGGGAAGAAGGTTGCATGTTGGCCTGATCGCCACCATCTCCTTCCTGTCTCCCCTAGTTTTCCTTGCTCTCGGCTTGTGTTGTGGAGTATTTCTGCGGTGCCTTGTCAAGTAGGCATGCGGTTCAATCGGTGGGCTCCAAATCAGGTCGTGCATGTAGCAACGCCTGATTGTTTTTTGTTCGAGACGCTTGGCTGAATTGCAGGATCCCTAGCATCTTACGCATGGGGTCTCATCGATTTTGGTTGCATGAATTGCTGGGGTTTCTTTGGGTCGTTTGGTTGTTTTGTTGAGCGCGTGTTGATATGTTCTGGTTGCTGCCCCTCGTGTTGATGAAGGCGTCGTGAGTTGCACTGCTGGTTTGTGGTTGATCGTCCTTTCTGTATAGTATGCTTGTTGTGTCTAGGGTTGCTGGTTTCTTCTTTTGTTTGGGGAACGTCGTAGTACCTGTTATTGCTGGTCGTAGTGGTATAATTTAAGTAACTTAGGGATTTGGATGAATAATAATTGCTAAGTTATATATCTAATGCACATAGTTATTGGCATAAATAAAAAATTGGGTAATCCATGAGTAATATAATCATTGTAGTAATTAATTGGTGATAAGTAATTTGTGTACTATAAATTATTAAGTCGGATGGTTATAAGTAATTAATAAAATAAAGATTTTAACTTTACCATATTAAATTTAATATTAGGTAAACAAAGTGATTATTTTAATAACGAGTAAGTAATATAGAAAATGAGTTATTAAACTATAGTCGGGTAGAAATCACTCGCATCGAACCTAAATAGCATAATGAAAATAAATAAAGTTCGAAACTTTATAGAGTCGAATAAATTAAAATAATTGTATTAATAATATTTATGAATTAAAATAATACAAATTATTTTAAATAATTTGATTGAATAACTTAATTAATTAAATTGCTGTAAATAATAGTAGCGATTAAAAAAATTATAATCGTTAACTAAATTATCAAGATCGGGGTTAAGTAATTATCACCGCAAAGGAAAATTAAATGCTTATTTATTAGTAATAATTATTTTATCAACTGTTAGGTATTAATTATGATTTAGATAATTAATTTAAAATTGTAAAGTAGGACTTAAATGATTATATCACATGAATAATTAATTATCTCACTAGGTTTGTTGAGAATTTAATATTTAATATTTTTGAATTGTTACATGATATATTGTCAAAATTTTAATAATGATATATATATTAGACATTTAGTTAGTATGCATTTCTACTCGAATAAAATTATACTTATGTATAATTTTATATTCTCGTTCAGATTAGGATCATTGGTCGCAGCTGCGAGTTCGAAATATCCATGTTCGTATAATTATTTGAAATGTACTATTTTTCCAAACTGGTATAATTATATAAAATGTTGTCTTTCCTCAAACTGGTATTACTATATGAAATGTTGTATTTTCCCAAACCAGTAGTCTTGTCGGCACTAATCTCAGAATGAGCTAGGAGACAATTTCTAATCTCAGAATGAACTAGGAGACCATGACTAATATCAAAATGAATTGGGAGACCACCTAATCTCAGAATGAGCTGGGAGATAATTTCTAATCTTAAAATGAACTGGGAGACCATGACTAATCTCAAAATGAATTGGGAGACCACCTAATCTCAGAATGAGCTGGGAGACAATTTCTAATCTCAAAATGAACTGGGAGACCATGACTAATCTCAAAATGAATTGGGAGACCATCTAATCTCAGAATGAGCTGGGAGGCAATCTCTAACCTCAGATTGAATTGAGAGATCATGACTAATCTCAAAATGAATTAGGAGACCACCTAATCATAGAATGAGCTGGGAGACAATTTCTAATCTCAGAATGAACTGGGAGACCATGACTAATTTCAAAATGAATTGGGAGACCACCTAATCTCAGAATGAGCTAGGAGACAATTTCTAATCTCAGAATGAGCTGGGAGACGACTTTTACTAATTTCAGAATGACCTGAGAAAAATTACTAATCTCAGAATGACCTGAGAGATAATTACTAAAGACTTGTGTAATAATAATAATAAAAACGAGTGAAATGATAATAGGGATTATATTGACTTGTTTTATTTAATTATGCGCCTTAGTGGTTTTATCACTAACGCGGAATTGCCTCCGCAAGTGAGCAGCATCGGACTGAAGAATAGAAGTGTGGTTGGTAGTTCTTTTACCAACCTAGGTATGGTGAATTGATAATAAAAATTGGACTTCCTTATTATTGTCTTGTGTTATAAACGTGGCTATGGGAAACGGTATGAGACTGTGGGATAGTTATTTTGTATTTTAGAGAACATGATTTATTGTTATGATTTATATTATATGTTGCGAGACTTATTTACTGTATTTAAATTCATGTTCTGGAATGCTATATTTACTTTAACTATATTTTTAAGTAACACCTGGTCCGGTTCGGGCGGGTTGTTACAACAAAGCTCAAGATCAGTGGGGCCTGCAGCAGTAGAGGTAGAGGAGTGATGGTGGAGTGGCAATGTATGTTGTCGAGGGACAACAAGTTGAGTGCTTCCCTCAGTAGGCTTAGTCCTTTTAGGGCCAAAGAGGTGGTGACTACCAGGATTACCTTGTGTGCCCAGAGTGCTGGAGGCACCACTAGGGCACGTGCAAGAGAGCTATAGGTGCATGCTTTGCATGTGACAAGATGGGGCACTGTGTAGCTGAGTGCTCGAGGTAGCTATGACAACGACAACAATACCATCATCAACACTACCAACAATATTGACCCCAACAACAGTAGTAGAGAGGACTGCATTCACCACTGTAGTGGCAAGTTTTCCCTACACCACCAGCCTAGCCTCAGGGGCAATGGGGGATAGGCGACCAATAGCCATGGGTGTAGCATGGTCTGTAAGGCCACGAGTGCAGCAAGGTCAACAAAGGCAGGCTAGACTAGCTACCGTGGACATTGAGCAGGTAGGCAGGATGATATGGGGTAGGTCGATGGATAGATATAGGGTGGCAAGCCAGAGTAACAAGGTAGGATGTATGCTGTGACTGTAGAGGAGGTGGTCCAAGATGTCACTGTCATCAAATTTACTCTACTTCTCCATTTTTCTCTTGTCGTAGCATTGTTTGATTCTTGTAGCACACATACGTTTGTCTATAGGATTGATGTGTTAGTAGAGGACTTAGGCTATGACTTGGTTGTATCAACTCTTGCTAGAGCCATGCATACCATTGGTGAGTGCCTTAGGGGTGTCAATGTGGTTATCCAGCGGTGCATCTTGTTGAATGATTTTACAATGTTGTCAATGAGGGAGTTTGATGTGATATTCGGCATGGATTGGATGACACAATACTATGCATTAATAGATTACCAAAAGAAGAAGGTTCAACTTAGACTGCAGCAGAATGTGCAGATTACATTCGAGGGTAGAGGTAGAGATAGAGGCAGATATTTGATCTTGTTTGAAAGAGTCCAACGATTGATTGAGTGTAGTTGTGAGGTCTTCCTTGCCACAATGGTAGCTTTACCTGATCCATTAGCATCAGTGCTAGTCTAGATCCCAGTGGTCATTGAGTTTGTTGATGTATTTCCAAATGAGGTTCCCAAACTATTGCTAGCCAGAGATGTATAGTTCGCCATTAATTTGGTTCCCAGTGCCACTCCTATCTCTAGGGCTCCATATCTAATGACACCACTTGAGCTTAGGGAGCTCAAGACCGAGTTACAGGAGCTGTTGGAGTAGGGTTTCATTTACTGAGTGTCACACCTTGGGGCGCTCCAGTCCTCTTTGTTAGGAAGAAGTATGGTAGCAAGAGGTTGCGCATTCACTACAAAATGCTCAACCAGGTGGCAGTGAAGAACAATTATCCCCTCTCATAGATAGATGATTTGTTTAATTAGCTTGGAGGACCTGCAGTGTATTTGAAGATAGATCCTCAATCTATCTAACATCAGTTGAGGATACGAGAAGAAGATGTATCGAAGAAAGTTTTTAGAACTTAGTATGGGCATTATGACTTTTTAGTTATGCCTTTCGGGTTGACTAATGCACTGATAGTGTTCATGGATTTCATGAACCATGTGTTTCAACCATACATGGACTAGTTTGTGATATTGTTCGTGGAAGATATCCTGACTTATTCAAGGTCCGTAGAGGAGCACAAGACACACTTGCCGATTGCTTTGCAGACTCTACGGGAGCACCGTCTGTATGCAAAACTCTCCAAGTGTGAGTTTTGGTTATTTGAGGTAGTCTTTCTAGGACATGTTGTATCAGCAGCTAGAATCACGGTGAATCGAGGTAGTATTGAGATGGGAGCGACCTACCGCAACCACAGAGATACAAAGTTTTTTAAGGTTGGCCGGATACTATAGGAGGTTCATACAGGGTTTTTCCTCTTTGGCAACCCCTCCCACACAACTGACAAGGAATGAGGAGCATTTTGTATTGACAAGAGTTTTTGAACTTTGAAGGAGAGACTCACGACCACCCTAGTGTTGAGTCTACCTAATGGCCATGACGACTTCATGGTGTGCAGTGACACCTCTAGTGTTAGACTTGGATGTGCTTTGATGGAGAGGGGCACAGTGATTGCTTATGTACCCTGGCAATTGAAAGTTCATAAGTAGAACTATCTAACACATGACTTGGAGCTTGAAATAGTCATGTTTGTTCTGTGCATATGGAGACACTATCTGTATGGAGTGTCCTTCCAGCTCTTCATGATCACAAGAACTTGAAGTACATCTTCACGTAGAAGGATCTGAACAATAGACAATACAAATGGTTAGAGTTCCTTGCACACTATGATATTGACATCGTCAACCATCTAAGTAAGGTAAATGTGATCGCAAATACCCTGAGCAGGAGACCAGTTGTATGTAGAGCTAGATTGATAGCCATGGGTATATTATATGAGGACTAGAGATAGGATGTAGTAGATTGAAACCTTGTGGTGGTGTTGGCGAGGTTGACTATTAGTCCTACTATAGCTGATTATATCAAACAAGCCCAGGCAGTTGATTAGAGATGTAGATGGGTTGTACTGGATGAGAGGAAGGCTGTATATGCTAGATGTTGTAGCATATCCATGATTGTATGAGGACATTCTTTAGGAGGCCCATTACTCGGGATTCACAGTGCATCTGAGCTCAATGAAGATGTATCACGACCAGTGCCGATCTTATTAGTTGTCAGTGCTAACAAAGTACATCCTCGACACTGTGTCTTGATGTCTTATCTGTGAGCAGGTCAAGATCAAGCACGAGTAGGTAGGTGGTTTGTCATAGTCGTTGCTACCTCCAGAGTGGAAGTGGGAGTGCATAACATGTGATTTTGTAATAGATCTACCCTCTTCTAGATGTCAGATGAATGTTGTGTGGATTATAGTCGATAGATTGACAAAATTGATACACTTTATCTTGATTTGTATGACCTATCTTGTATCATCATTGGCATGGTTGTACCAAGACCAGTTTGTTAGGCTCCTTGAAGTTCGATAGAGATTATCAACCACTCATGACAGACATAAGTCATATGTAGATGTGGGACACAACAAGTAGTTGAGGAGGCCAACCAGGAGTGTGAGAATGAGATGCAGTAGCACTTCCTTAGACTCTTCCCTATAGAGGATGGCAGTACGAGGTATTAGCATAGCCCCTGCTTCTTTTGTGGTTGTGTGTACTATTGTTTGAGTGTTGTTGTATTGTGGCATTTTGCTATATGTGCACCCCCTTAGGCAAATTTTGGGATAAAATTTTCTTAAATGGGGCAGGTTGTAAAACCCGGGCCATTTGACCAAGGGTTTTTAGTCGGTTTGATCTTGACTTGGATTGGTTTAGTTGGGTCTGGCCCTACTTCCCATGGTTCGAGTATGGTTTGGTGTATGTCTGCCTAGCCTTAGCCTCCTTTGTGCTCGATACGCCTATTTGAACACTACGAGCCCATCCTGTTCATGTTTGGTTCAGTCATGTAGGGTGTAGAGAGATGTTAGGATAGTGTCCCGTGCATGTTCTGGTTGCTTGTCGTATGTTTAGAACCCCTTTCAAACCATCATATCCCTTGCAGGACCTGTGTTGCAGTTCTCAAGGTCATTCCGACCACTTTAAAGCGACAACCCTGAGCTTTTGGGTTTTGGCCCAATCCATACCTCATTAGGTATGATGCTCATACCTCTTTATGAGTAACATCTTACCTATGAGATCATCAAGCCATGTCTTTGGTGAATGGGAGCTTCCTTATTTTCTTTAAAACCTCCCTCTCCTTCCCCTTTTTCACTTATTTCCTCATTTCCTCCAATACTCTTCATTGCTCCTTCGATTCCCTTCTTCATCTGTGGGCCTTCCCCACCTCTCCTAGTCCCCTCCTAGCCTAGCCTAACCACTTTAGCATTGTAGGTCTTGGGTAGGAAGCCCAAAGAGGCCTCCCCTTGGCCTCCTTCCAGGTAAAGGCTCTTCCTTTGGTCTCTCCCGATGATGTGTGGTGCCGTATGTATGTTTATGTACTTGATTGTATTTCTGTGATATTATTTTCATATAGATATGCTTGTTAGGAGTGTATTGGACTTAGCATCATGTCATTTGGTCATGTATAAAAATAGATATGCATTGTTTGTGTACTAATGTCATGTATATGAACTGTTTTGTCATACAATTATATCTTGCATTGTAGGTATCATTTTCCCATGACTCTTGCTTTGTTGCACCTGTACTATTAGATCTAAACTTTTCATGTTGAGCACTTCCTCTGTTATGATGTTTGTATGCATATACAGGTGCAAAACTTGGAGGAAGATGGAAGCTTTCATGGTTCCCATGGCCTGGCTGCCTATTTCCCGAATTTTTGCATCATGATGTAGTTATCTTTTAATGTCAATACTTTTCATAGTGATAGATCTCAATATTGGATTGTTCCTAAAAAATTTTCACACTTAAATAACGACTTAAAGGGTATGAACAAAACCCATAATTGCATGATATGTTTGATGTGATGCATGCCTATTCATCGTGCTCTTAGATTGTGGTCATTGGTTAGCTATCTAAAAACCGTTAACAAAATTAGTAAAAATTATATAGGGACTTCCTAATTTTTCTACTAAAAAATTGTAATTTTGTGCACTAATTAAAAATCATTTTAGTGGTTAGCATAATCAGTGTTTTGGAGTTTACAGGAATGGAAGGTGAAACCCTAGTTCATTAACTCCAAGTGTAAATCCGAAAACCTAGTCAAATAGTGATTAAATTGTATGAAATTTCTACCACACCCTAGGTAATGTCCTTTTAATATCATCTTAAAATTTGGGGTATTTGTCTTAGTAAATCACGTGTTAGGATTTTCTCACTACCAATGGGTCCACCCAGCTCTAAAAATGACCTAGCCAATACTTTCCATTGTAGAGCCCAATAAGGCTCAAATAATTGATGTTTACACCTGAGATTTTACTTAACTCAAGGAGACGGTATTGGATAACTACAACACTTACCCAAGGCCATTTGGAGTCTTCAAGCCCATGAACTATACTTAGCAAAATTAGTACGTGGCCTAGGAACACTATTCCCAGCAATTTAGCCTGGCATTAGTAGACCTTGTTCACCATGTTGACCCATGATCCGGCACTTGATAAATTTTCCCCCAAACCCTTAGAGTGTCAGGGCTAGCTGGTTCAAATTTTAGCCATTTTGGACATCGTTTGGACTGTCTAAAAAATCCGTTGGTTAAGTCCATTTGATTAAACGTAAGAATTGAGCTTTTCCCATGAAGTGTCCATATAACCCTAAACCCTAATCAAGCTACTTCATGGGGTTCAACACTTCATTAAGCAATTAATTAAGGTCATTAAGTGTCTTTTAATTTGTGCGTGTTTGGAGGCTTTGCCAAGATACACAGGGTCAGCTTGTCGATGTAGGACATGGAGCTTCACTAATCAAGGTCTGTAGGACTTCTTTGCATCTCCTGTGCTTGACTCTTTGAATGTCGAGTTTAATTGTATTTTAGACGTAGGACGGCATCAACAACGTTTAATCGGATCACTATGATGTTGGGCCATTTAGTCGTAATTTTTCCATATGTTTAATAAAACTTCAAAGTTGAGATCCCTTGATGGTTTTCAAAAGATAAGCTCCAGAAATATTATTATAGAAGTCCCTACCCAAGCCTAATAAGTATAAGTATAAGGGTTACAACTTTACAATATGAGAGATCTATACAGGTATTATGAATAGCATTAGTACTCCTTCAAACCCTTAGGTAGTGAAAAATATGATGGTACTATGGAACATAGCATATTTTAAAAATTTTTGGGACTAACTTATGTAAAACCCAGCTTCAGGTTAGGGTTTTACCTTCTTGTAGTTTTGCCCGGTTCGGGCCAATCTTGAGTTAGTTCGAGCGAGTTCGAGCCAGACTAGCTTTTAAATTATGAGTATGAGGCCTAGATGTCTGTATGAACATGTTATGGTGGCTAAGTATGCCCGACATGCAGATGATAGCTTGAGTTAGGCTATAGCAGAGCATAAGTTATTAGTATATACATGAGGTATACATATGATTTTTATAAGTTAGCCAGGGTATTAGGCCTAAATCTAGCTTGTTGCGGCATTTAGTATCCAGAGGAGGGTGTGCAGTAGTTTTTGGCACTGTGAAGTTCCTTGGATTGCTATGTTCATCCGTGTAGCTCGGCACACCAGAAAGAGGTGAGAGCTGCATTATCATGGTGGTTGGAGGTCAAAAGAGCATGGATTCATCATTAGCAGCTTCGGTAACAATGGCGGTTCTTTTCTTTCTCCCCGTAACAGTGAACTTTGCACCCTTCACAGCAGCCACATTTGCAGTAAGCGCAGCATTGTTTCTTTCCACGCTGACCCATTCAAGTCAATAAAAAAGGTTTTCCTGGCTAACAAGTTACCACATACCTTATCGCACCATCAAACTACCATGTCGTCTACTCGCCGCTACCGGTCTCAGCTCACCGGGGAACCAAACTACTATATCACAATCCCTTAAACCCAGCTCTTCTTCCATCTCCCTAAAGCTAAAGGCTTTCACGCCCTCATATGCTTCCTACCTTAGATAATCCGCTAGAACAAACTACTAAAGAAGCTCATCAATCAAATGCAGATGCGGGCACTAAGCGAATATCTGATCAAGAACATTTGGGTACATCAATTTTTTATTCAAATCATGGCAAAGGATTGGGAAAATGTTCGTACCATTCCAAAACATAAGCGAAAATGGCTTACGTTCAGCTTTGACTGAAATAAAAGGACAATAATTGAGATTTTCAGGGTATCTCATTTGCATGCATTATAGGGATTTTGCAACACCAGATTGCCGGTATGGGCCCAGCTTGATTGAGTTGTAGGTTTTCACTCGATTGAGTTGAGGGTTCGAGACCCCATTTAGCTTTCTTGCCTCGATTCACTCCTATAGAGTCACTTTTAGGACTCGAGTCAGCTTTGACTTTGGACAGTCTTGATCTGAGCTTTTTGTCCATGCAAATATTATATATCCCCATAGGTGGGCCTCACTAGGTCACTAGTTGTCAGACGTTTAGATTATGCCGTGTGGTAAGATTAGAGCCATCCACATTAGTGCTAGCCCAATTAATTTTCAGAGGTTTCTCATGATTTTCAGAGTTTTACACCCCTAGCACTGCCGCCACTGGCGAGTCTCTAGCTTGGCCTCGGCCACCAGACTGGCACCACTATGACCATCTCAGGGTCGGCTATTGAGTCATACCACTCACCACCACCACCACCACTGCAGTCGCTGCCGACAACGATGTTTTTGTAGTTAGTTTTTGGCACTGCCGCTACCCATTTGAGCCACTTTTTAGTGCCGGCAAGCCACCTCCGGCCAATCCGACCACTCAGATAGATTCCTTCATTGAGATCTTCATTTTGAGACCACCCATGACCAGTGTTGTGGCTGTGATCACCGCCACTGGTGCCACCACACCCTACAACAATTCCTCCCTTTCGGCCAGCCATTAGCCATACTCCACCATTTGCCACCACCATCATCTTCCTCGTCATATGAGCCATTGATCCCTACCTGTGGCGACCCGACCCATGTTGTTGTCGGTGTTTTCTGGTGATGGGTGTCGCCTGCCACGTTGGACCCCTATACCCGCGTTCGCACCCAACAGCCTACATTCGCGTCCATTTACCCGACCCAATTCACCTACACAGTACTCCCATGGTCATGCTTGAGCCCATGTTCGTGTCCAATTACCCGGCCCAGCATTGTTGCTTGACTCAACTCGACTCGGTCGACTCGCCCGGGTTGACTAGATTTGCCATTTTCAGCTGTGTCAGTGATTTTCTGCCCGCGTCCAGTCCCTATAGTTTGGTGGAGGACAAATAAACGCAACACACAATTGAGCTCAACGTAATTATATTCTTTTACACTTTTACATATATTTGATGTGTTTTTTATGCGTATATAGCAATGTCTTCCATTCTTTTGACGCCAAGCGGGTTACTTTAATCTATATTATTGATCGAGTCTTATAGACTAGGTGCTTTAGACATGTCTCAACTCGATCGTGACATTTTTTATCTGGTTCTTAACTTGGGGTGTCATAGCTTAACTATTCCTTTGCCACCTGTGCACAGTGGAAAGTGTTATATGGAGGTTGTAAGGGTGTAAGCTTGTCTCTATGAGTATGAATACTTGTCGTGCTTGCGTGCCGGCTCTTTTAATAGGTTGTATTACTTAGGGTGAAAGGAGTTACTTGTTTGCTTGCGCACTCATGTGAGGCGTTTGAAAGGTTGAGATCTACTTCCATGAAGTTTGTACGTGATAGCCTAATGTCAGGAGAGAAGAGTTGGGAAGAAATATAACACAAGGGTAGTTTTGTAATTAAAACTTGACTCGCTCCTTACTTGAGTTAATAATAATAAATAAATTCTGAAAAATACAAAATAAAATATAATAAAGTACCATATAATAAGATAATTGAATCCTAACTCAAATGACATGTTTTAAGCCTACTAATCCACCTAAAATACTAACTAATGTGTCCTAATGCGAAAGACTTTCTAAATCTAATTTTATGGTCTACTATAAATAAAAAACAAAATTGGGTGTACTCTCATATACTACTACTGCCATACTGACGTTATTACTATATATTTGGATACATATGACCCTTATGACTAATAATACATGGCGGACCTCGGATCAGAAGTCTTGTTCTAAAACTGACTCACTCAAACCGACAATTAAACTAACTGGTTGACAAGTATAAAACTCCTAACTTGGATTACAGGTTTTACAACCTTCCATCCTTATAAATATTTCGTCCTTAAAATTTTAACTTAAGGTGGTCTCAAACTCTTGCAAAACTCAATGCAATATCTACTAAAAATGGAATTTGGAAGCTAGATAGACATCAACTCTATCCTCTACTACTTCAAAAGTCATGTACATCCTCACTAATTGTAGTTGCATGACATTGCAAGTTCTGTTAATAATGCTTGCTGTCAATATCAAATCTTCTTGATTCTAAACTGTCTGTGCTTGTTCTAACATTATCGTCAACATTCTCTCTGGTCATGCACATCCTTACTAATTGTAGTTGCATCGGCATGGCAAATTCTGCTAGTGATGCTGTGAATATCAAATCTTCCTGATTCTAAATTGTCTATGCCTGTTCTGACATTACCGCCATCATTCTCTTTGGTGCAATTGATCGATGTTATGACTGGTTGCCGAAGCTTCTGCCAAAGTCTTTCTATGATAACCTATTTTTTAATTGCTTGAGTCACTTGCATAGGGTTGGTGGAGCCATAAGGGCTAGCCCATTAATTATTTTTTATTACTTATTACTTGTTTGAGAGAAGATGGGATTTTTTTTTCGTTTGGGAGTGGAGGATTTCATGGGAGATTTTTTTTTGTGTGAGGGCTGTATGTTGGTTTTAGGGCAGAGTTTTCCCCCATCTTGCTTGATAAAACCCAGGGAGAGAAGAGTTCAAATGGCACCCACCTTGCTCCTCTCATCTCTAACGTACCTCTTTTCTCTCCCCATCACCATAGTTTTCATTTTCACCCCTCTGGCACTGTACACCTCCTCTCTCCCTCTTTTCTTTTCTTTTCTTGGTCATGATCATGCATATAAGTCACGTTGCTTAGTTCCTTTTGATCAGTTAGTAGCTGTTTGATTCATGATTTTCTTACTCTTGTATTGCATGATCTATTTAGTGTTTTGGTGAGAGTTTTTTTAGCAAATATTTGGTTTGGGTGAGGACTATGGGAGAGAACGTCATCGCCTAACTGTTTGCTAAGCCATCTTCATTTTGTTTTGCTGGTCATGGCCGAAAGCCCCCTCATGCACGACGCTTACCCCTAGCCTGCTTTGAGTTTGGCAGTTGAACTTAGCTTAGATTGTTGGTAACCTTGTTGATGCCCACACCATTTAATCACACTATAAGGCCAGGGTGGATATGTTACCTTTCACATTTATTGACATTAGGCTTGGATGTGAGTTTTACTTAGGCTACTGCTTGTGGAGGACCATTTTGCTAAGGAATTATGTGTTTTAACGTATTATTTGATTGTGACTCTCAGATTAGGATTTTCTGTCATGCTCATGGTGTGGGCAGCGAGTTCCAAGTCCTTATAATGACTTGAAATGTTGTATATTTCTATTAGGTAGCTCTAGTTGGCCTGAGCACAGATTCGACCACCATGTGTCGAGTGCAATCGAGGTTAAGGAATTGACTCAGTATAACACGGGCCAGTACCCTTAAAGTTATTTGAAAGATGAAATACTTGCACCTCTAGGTTGAAAGGGGTGATAGGGCACAATGGTGTAAGAAGACTCATTATGCACTTGTGATACCAAGAAAGTGAGCCTATGGTAAATATCGATAACTACAAGTCGTGGGTCACCAACATGTATGCTCATGCAATGTGTTTATAGCTGGATGGGGTGGCCACCCTCCCGGCATAATTTGAGCTCAGTAATGGCTCATAATCACTAAAAAACTTGATTAATAATGTTGTGGAACATATTGACTTTTTTCTTGTAATCATATAGCTTAATGTTCATATCACAAATACGGGATTGCCTCTGTAGCTGCAAGCATGGATGGATGGGTTAGAGTTGACGATTGCTGGAGGACTTTGTTATTAGACTCTTGACTTTTTTTCTTATTTTTGTTGTCAATATATTTCTAGTCTATTTGCATGCCAATGGGATTTCCATTTTTTATGGGCCTTACTTGTTTCCGAGCATGGGTTGTCTTATATTTTATTTCATTGCATGACATAGATTTTGAACCCTAACTAATACTTTGCGTATGGATTTATTTATGGTGATAAATTGAGAGAAAATTATTTTATGAGGTACTTAGTTTTATGTTATAACACTTGGCCTATGGCTCTGAACGGGTGGGTTGTTACACTTTCACAACTTCATCTCCCCTTCTTCTCACTTGGAAAATTTATTGGCCGAACATTAGCCAAAGTTCTGGCAAAGTTCTCCATGTTAACTCTAGGGTGTACCCAACTACTCTTCAACTGCCAAAGAGTCTACCATAGTCTACCACTGCACTTCCTTGGCCCCCATACTTCAGTTACTGTAGCTCCTTCCAACGATGTTGTCGAACTTGCTTAAGACTTCAACTCTACTTTGTGTCTTCGTGCACTTCCATCAAGACCATTTGATGAAGACAATTCTAATGTATTTGTGAATTTTCTAAGAGGTTAGTGTCAATCCTACTGAAGCATTCCCTGGACTAGCCTTTGAGATCGTCAACTCTTCAAGTCCTCAAACTCTATCCTTTATGCCCTTCCATCTTCCTTGCTCCAAACTTACAAAGGTAAGTCCAAAATCAATACAGGATTTCATGCCATGGAATGCTATAAGCCATGATGAATATGTCATGACACCTATGACCAATAAGGTATTGACATCCTATAATGAGTTGATCATTTTCATTACTTGATTACAATTTGAAGCCAACGAGATGATTGTATTCTAAAAACTCAAATCTCCTCCTTGATATAAGCACACTCCCTAGACATGTACCCATTACAAAACACTTACTTTCCCCTTAATCATCATAAAATTCAATTCATTAAAAGAGAAAAAGTTATATAAATATGTCTAGCACTAATCATCTCTTTCATGTCCATGCAATCCTTTATAATTTATATCTACTTTATCTATGATAATCATTAAAATATTGACTAAATATTGGGCTTAACACAAAGTACATATTAAAAAATAATCCATAGTCGTAACATAAAATAATTTCGAGGAAAATAATTTAGCCTAAAGTGCTACTAATTATTACTACAACGAAGGAGTGCCATCAATAAGGGTGGTCATGGCCACCCAGATAAATGAGTCCAACTAATGTCATAAGTGTTTGTGACCAAATTCAATCCACTAATTATGACCGGATAAAAATAAATTAAACATAGATATTTCTTTGCCTAATCTAACAACTAAACATAAATAACAAGTCTATAATCATAAATAATATATCCTAGTTCCATGTATCGAATCGGCAAAAGAAAGTCCACTACATTCAATAAGATCCACTACAAATGCTAACAATAAAATGAAACTCTAATTGCTGATTCCCCATCCCGTCATTTAGCTTGAGTCACCATTACCCATAGACAATATAAACTATTCGCTCAATATCAAAATAGGTACTAAGTCTACTACTTAAATATGCAGTAACAATAATAAGAAAATAATGACTAATCATAAGTAAATCTTGACATAGAACAATATATTAAATATCAACAATATATTTTTAACATAAATACAAAGTGATATCATTATAAAGATAAATAACCATTATCATAACCTCAGCCCTTAATTTCATTTAACCATTTATATCTACATGTCGATATTCGAACATAAACTCTTCTATATCCTCAACCATTTAAGTTAGATCATTGATATCATAATATAGGTTAATTTCTAGAAATGAGTTCCTCCATACCCTTAGTCTTTTCACAAACAAGCATAAAAAATATTCAGTCATCAAATTATATTTCATATGTGTCATCCACTCATCCTTGTGAGCCATTATTCGAGTTTCCATCAAAAGTATTGGGATATGTACGACCAGACGATCACACCATTTACAATTTACCTCCCCACATCATGATTATAAGCTTTGCATGTAGAGTAGCCTCCCAACTCTGGCATTAGCTTAGGATAGATGCCCGAAGTTTTATCGATATGACCCGTTGGTTTAAGTGATCCCAATTTATTTATAGTTAAGCCTAGGCCCTGCCATTGTTTGAACTTAACAAGTTATGAAAACATATAAAAACCAACATGTTTTAGTTTCCATTTCACTAGCTATCTCACTTAACCGTATTAAGTTTCTTTCACATGCTAAAGCATTAGATCATGATTCGATTTATTGATTGGACATACAAAAACATTGAAGGAATCGTAAAGCTTTCCAATTAACGTTTAAACAGACTTGAATAGCCTTTCCTAGCTCTGAGATGTCTCAGCAACACATCCTCCAATATTCTTCTATTACCCAAATACAATAATTTATTCGTTAATAGCATATAAACACATCATTACATCATTAACTATATTAAACAATATTAATTAATATGTTAATCATCATTAAACATAATTCAAATATAAAAAACAAATGAGTGTGTACGGGGGTTGGGCACTCAAGCACTCTATTTCAGGGAGCTTGGGTGTTTTGCTATTGCAAAATAAAACAGCAGAACGTCTGGACACTCTATTTCAGAACGTGAAGGTGCTTTAACACTTTTCAAATACGAATTTTCCCAACATTCGTTGATGGTCCAAAATTCGCAAAACTTGAACCGTAGCCTCCTAACACCATAATTAATATTCTTGTAAAAGGATTTTCAATGTAGAGGTTTATTCGTCACAGTTGTTATTAAAGCTCTTAATGAAGGTCAAATCTGTTCTATTTTGACTAGGTAATTTTGGAAACCACATTAATTCAATTCTTAATTGCAAGAAATTTTATATACACTCTATCTACATCATTATTGAGAGTTTAAAATTATTCTTGATTGAAAAAGACAGGATCTTTATTAATTTTACCTTATCTTCTTCTTCATGATCAATTTTTATAGAAACAATACAAAACATCCATCAAACATCGATTTCTATGTTATTTAACCCTAAATCACCTCCACCTAGATTGAGTTCATAATTCCCATCATGGTATACATGCATCAAATAATCATATGATCATAGATTTTTCATGAATACACACATTCATAACAGAAGCACACAATGAATAACATGAATATGAGGATGATGCATGCATTAACTATGTTAAAAGTTGTGTAACTAACCTCTTCTTCGATCACATTGGATGTGCTATAATTTATAGCCTTTCTAACCACCAAAAAAATTGAAAAAGCAGCCAAGGAACAAGGAGGAAGGAGGAGCACCACGCTCACAAAGAGAGGGGGACTGCTCCTAGGCTTTGTACAAAAGAAAATAGGGCTGACTTTTCTCAATGAGAGTTTATATACTCCACCCCTAATTCTCCATTTTCCTTAGTTGCTCTCAAGCATCCCCAAAGCCTGGGGAACTAGCTAGTCACATTTTTCCGTCAACAAAAACCATAAAGGGTGACAAAAATCCTCCCATTTAACTATATTCGACCAAAACTGCCTAATTCAGTCTTCACTGGCTAATCGGGTAACTTTTTCAATGCCGATTCCACTTAAGCTATCTCATAGACTAATTTGAGAGTCAAACCAACATTAAAACAAATACCCAACATGATAAATTACTTGATCATAGGAGTTGGTGCACTTTTGACTGCATCCATTTGTTCAATTAAACAATTTCCTTGACCATTTATCCAAATACTCAAGTTCGCCTTGACTAACAACTCCTTTTGTAAAACCCCAGTTTTGGCTAAGGGTTTTATCTACTTGTAGGTTACCCCGTTTGGGTAAGTCTCAAGTCAGTTCAAGTGTGTTCGAGCTAGAACAATTTTAAGAATATAAGTATAGGGGTTCAGATGGCCATATGAGCATCTTATGGTGGTTGAGTATGCCCGACATTCATATGATAGATACAACAGAACACGAGTTATCATTGCATACACGAGGTATACAAATGATTTCTTTTATGAGTTAGCCAGGGTTTTGGGCCTGGATCTAGGCTGTTATAGCATTTAGTATTCATTTGGAATTTTCTAGGTATTTCATTTGCATGCAACATAGGAATTTCTAATCACTCGATTGTGCCCTTGTGGGCCCAGCTTGATTGAGTTTAGGGTTTGAGACCCATTTAGCCTTCTTACCTCAATTCCTGCTTACAAAGTCACTTTTAGGACTCAAGTCAGTTTTGACTTTTAATAGTTTTGATTCGAGCTTTTTGTCCATATGTATATTACATATACCCATAGGTGGGCCCCACTAGGCAACGAGTTGTCAGATGTTCAAGTTATGCCACGTGGCAATATCTAAGCCATCCACGTCAGCCCTCACTTCACCATGTTGATTTATAGAAACTTCTCATGATCTTGAGGATTTCTACCATTATCGCCGCTGGTGAGACACCTGCCCTCCACCAACCACCGGATCGGTATGGCCATGACCACTTCGCGGCCAGCTATCAGTCCTTACCCACTGTCACCATCGGTGCCACCATAGTCGCCATCGTCGACTGAGTTTTTATCACTATTCATCACCGCCGCTGCCACCTTTTGGGACGTTTCCCAACTCTGGCAAGCCACCTTTGCCCAATCCGACCACCTTGAAAGTTTTCCCTTGCCTAGATCTTCATTTTGAGATCACCTACCGCCACCACCACAGCCGCAATCACCGCAACACCCGGTGGTGATACCGCCCGCTTTTCGGCTATTTTTTGGCTAGCTAGTGGCCAGACTCCACCGATCGTCAGCACCAGCATCTCCACCTTGACGCGCCCTATTGTTCGCTACCGACGGCGACCCTGGTCATGCTACTGTTGATTTTTTCGGTGGCGGGCAACCCCCCTATTCAGCCCGTTTACCTGCCTGTACGTGTCGCATCTAGTTGGCCGTGCTCGTGTCTACCTGGTTGTGCCTGAGTCCGCCTACCTGTGCCCGAGTTCATGTCCATCATGTCTGCCTAGTTAACCTAGCCTATTTTCTAGTTAATCCAAACTGAGCTAGTTCAATTTGGTTTGGTCTGGTTCACATCAGTTTGGTCCGGTTCACCTTGATCCGGTCCGGTTCAGCAAGTTTTAGCCTATTTTCAACCATTTCTCGACTGTTTTTTGTAATTCGAGAATTCTTATATTAGTTGTGATGCATATTCACATGATTGGCATGATTGGATGTTATGATTATTTTCTTTATTTATTATTTTATTTATTTATTTATTCATTATTATTTATTTATTTTTATTTATATGTTTATCGTGTATGATGAATGTTTACATGCTTATTTGTAATTATTAATATTATATTTATTTATGAATATTAGTCTTATTATCTTTACTAAATTGTATATATTTATTTATTTATTTGTTTGTTTGTTGTGTGTATGTTATTATTTATTTGTATTTAATTATGTGTATGACTATGATACTATTAATATTCATGATTAATGAGTATTAACTATATATATATATATATATATATATATCTATGTTTATTAACACGAGTATATGTTGATATTTACTCATGTTTACCCGTATATTTATATAGTATAATTATATTATTATTTTATGATTAGAGTATTGTTCATGTTTATGTATTTATTATTTATCTAATTATCTATGAGTGCATTTTCTTGTTTATTTATTTATTTATTTATTTATTTATTATTTATTATTATTATGTATGTATAGGTATAGGTTTGTTAGCATTGTTTTTTTTATTAGGATGTATTGATGATATGAGCACACACCACGTGTATGCATCATATAGAGATATTAGTATTTTACTTAGTAGTGGGTTCCGATATAGGTTTCAGAGTCCGAGCTCGCCGTAGATGTGTAGATACGCTTGGAGCTTGGACCATAGGTCTGTAGGACTCTCCCTCTATGCTTGACTCCCTGTGTGTAGAGTTTAATCGTGTTTTAGACATAGAATGGCATCAGCGGTGTTTTATCAAATCCCTCCGATGTCGGGCCATTTAGCCATGTTTTCTACACATTTTTAATAAAACTACAAGGATAAGATCCCTTGTTGGTTTTGGAACTAAAGCTCTAGAAATATATGATGTAAGCCTCTTCCCTAAACCTATTATATAAGTACACGCATTTTTACGGATTTTATGAATAAGAGAGTGAGCGGTATGTAGATATGTATGGACCGCACTAGTTCTCCTTTAAACCCTGAGGTCGTGCGATATGTGAGGGTACTGCGTAACTCAACACATTTCAAGAATTTGTAGCACTAACTTAACTGTTTCTTTTGCCACTTGAGTACCGTGGCGAGTGAAATATGGAAGAAGTGAGGGCGTAAGCATTGTATGTGTGAAAATGAATATAAGCTGTGCATGCGAGCCATCACTTGCTTAAGTATGTTTGCTTACTGCCCAGTGTGAGGCAATTCTGAAGTTTTATAAGTTTTCGTGGGTAATGGAATACCCATTTGCCAGTTTATATTAGTTATTTTTCGGACTAATAACATTCGTTACTGATGGTTTTCATATAATATATGTACGTCTTACAAATCCTGAGTCAGACTTTGGTGGGAGGATAAATAAACTCTCACACACTTGACCTCAGCCCAGTTATTTTCTTTATTACTTTTATTTATATTTGATCTGTTTTGCCGCATATTTAACAATGTCTTCCATTCTCATGATACCAAGCAGTTTGTTTCGATTTATTTTATTGATCGAGTTGACCTGGCTAACAACTTTAAACATGACTTGACTCAATTGTAATATTTCTGATTCGGTTCTCAGGTGAACCGAAATCGGGGTGTTACACCTTTCTCACTTATCTCATCATAGAGATAGATGTTCTCTCTCAAACCAAATATAATTAGCCCTTCTTATGAATTAATCTATGGATCGCATACTGTATATGTGTTCAAATAAAAAGAAAAATTTTATCCCAATCTGAAAATACTAGTATATATTTATAATTGTCTCAAGAAACAATACATCCATAATGCAAAGCCTATGAACATATAAATTAAGTATGATTATTACACAAAGTTTTGCCGATTGTTTGCTGAACTCCATTGAGCTACTTTCGCTGCTTGATCCGCTGCCGATCAGTAACATACCGAGGATTCTCCAAACTACGGGGTGCCACAACTTTTTGTAGAGAACTCAAATTTGAGTGATTCCTAAAGCGTTAAAAAGCTTTTGATGTCTTCTATCACTCATGGTAAGTTTCATGGTCAAACTTTATTTTAATTGCAAGTAATACCCTTTGAATTTAAGGAGTTTGCATAATCTCTATCTTTAGCTGTAACTTCTACAATGTTGTCACTCGAGCTTCCATAATAAGTTCCATGACCAAACTCCATTTTAGTTGCATGTTATAGCTTTTGGATTTAAGGAGTTTGCATAAGCTCTAATTTTAATTGAGACTTCCATGATGTTGTCAGTCGAGTTTTCGTGTATCAATATATGATTTTTAGAATTGTAGGTGATAATCATCAAAACTTACATTCAACAATATCTTCTAAATGTTCTGTAATAATTCTTTTTATGTCCTTTTCATAAAATAAATTAAATTACAATTTTACCCTTCTAATCTTAGAAATAGAAGTAGGAAATCCAAATCGTCTAAAACATTATCTTATTTTTAATTTCAACAAAGTAAATAGGTTTATTAAATTAACAAATTGATGGATATCGAATAATCAATAAGCAATAATATATTAAGATTTTTAAAAATAAATGTGAAAGATAAAACTATTAAAAATAAATATTCAGTATAATACAAATCAAGTTAAAAAAATAAATATTATAATAAAAGTTTAAATTAAATTGTGGTATGACTTAAGTCAATTTAAATTTATATTAAAGTTTAAATCATTTGAGAATACAAAAATAATAAATTGCAAAGATTATATAATATTTTACATTGAGTGGCAAGTGGCTAATTATAATTTACAATTTAAATAACATAAATATTAAACTTCCTAGTTCAGGACACAATTTATCTTCAAGCAAAAAATAATTACAATAAAATTTATTAATTTTTTTCTTTTTTGCTTGTCAAAATACAATTGGGGCGCTAGATTTATTAAGTTTATATGCTTATTATGTAGTTTCCTTTTTCGACATGGGGTGTGATAGACGCATACGTACGTGCCAATGTTTACCTAATCCAGTAGTCATTTTCTTCCTTGACTTCTCGTTCGTGTATATATATGCATTATCGGGGTGCCAATGAATATACACGCATAGAATCCCAGACACAACCCCAACTCCCAACCACAAGCTTATTCGCCGGCAACATGGCCACCTCCTCCACCGCCACTGCACCCCTTGCCGACGGGACAGCCATTGTCACCTGGCGCTTCTCGTGGCCTCGGCCATGAAATAGCGGCCCACCTCACCGCCCTCGGCACCACGTTGTTATCAACTACACAACACCCTCCTCTGCCAGCGCTGCCGACGCACTCGCTGCCAAAATCAACTCCTCTCAGCCCTTCCCCCATGCCACAACCCTCCGTGGCGACATCGCCGACTCCACCACTGTCCGCACCCTCTTCGACCATGCTGAGCAGACCTTCAACCAAAAAGCCCACATCCTGGTGAACTGCACCAGTGTGCTCAACGACAAGTACCCCGCCCTCGCCGAAACCCTTGACTCCGACTAGGACTGGACCTTCACCGTGAATGCCAAAGGCGCGTTTTTGCTCAGCCACGAGGTCACCAACTCTTGGGCCCTTTGGGCCCCCAACCAAGCTCCATGCCACTATTGGGCCCTTTGAACCCCCAAAAGAGACTTGTAATAGGTGTCACATGACTCTCTTAATCTAAAAATTAACTTGAGGAATAAGGCTTTTCCATTAGCCTATATACAACTCACCAATATCATCTACGACTGATGTGGGATAAACCTAATAACTCCCCTTCACACATTGGGCGTTCCCGATGTCATCATCGTCTAACAACTCCCCTTAAATCATATGGCACCCACCTGTCAAACTCCCTTCCCTTCAAATCATCAGGTGGAACCCATGAAGGAAACATCCACAATCGATGTAGGCAAAATCCGGCTCGAACCTAGCTCTAATAACACTTCTTGGGCCCCCAACCAAGCTCGAATTCTATTGTTGGGCCCTATGGGCCCTAAAAAGACTTGCAATAAGTGTCACAGACCTCTCTTAATCCAAAAATTAACTTAAGGAATAAGGCTTTCCAATTAGCCTATATACAACTCACCAACATAATCTATGACCGATGTGGGATAAACTCAACACCAACTGCATGGTCCACATCGGCAGCGGCCGGATCATCATGTTCTCGTCATCCACCATCGGCGGCATGCCGCCAGGGTACGGGCCCTGTACACGGCATCGAAGGCGACTGTGGAGACGATGGTGAGAATACTGGTGAGGGAGTTGAAGGGGACGAAGATCACAGCCAACTGCGTGGCGCCGGGGCCAATTGCTACCGAGATGTTCTTCGCCGGGAAGATGGAGGAGACAGCGAGGAGGGTGGTGGAGGCCTGCCCCATGGGGAGGTTGGGGGAGACGCCTGAGATCTCGCTGGTGGTGGCTTCCTCGCCGGTGACTTGTCAGAGTGGGTGAATGGGCAGATCATTCGGGGTCAACGGTGGGTTTGTGTAGGGGGACAAAGTCTACCATTTATGATTCAGCTATATTCTAAAAGTATGATAGAATATTTTATTAAATATTAAAAATATATTTGATCATTAATATTTTATTAAATATCCATAAAATATTGAGATCTTTCAACAAAATATTAAATTTTATTAAAATTTTATATTGAATAACCGGAAATAAAATATAATAAATAAAAGCTCCAACCATACGGAATACCCAGTACAACATGATGCTACAATATTTAAAACCATGCTATCAAAACATAAGGAAGACAAAATATTAGAGCACCCATATTTAGCTAAGTTGGCATAGAGTTTTAAACACAAGCCGGCGGCATATGGGATTTATCGCCACTTTTAATTTTTCTTTTAATGAGTATTAATTTCCCAACTAATAATATGTATGTCTCTCAAAGAAAAGAAATTTAATAATGTGTGCCTAATAGGGCTTTAGAAGTACGCTCTACCAAACATAGAATTTATATTGTTCAGATAAAATTTTTTTGAAGTGGTTCTATGATTTGGGCATTAGTTGAGGATGATCATAGTGAGAAAATAAGAAAAAAAATTGATGAAAAACTAGGCCTATAAGATGAGTTCTTTTATTCTAAGGAGGAGAAAATGGATGAAAAGAAGAAAGGGAAGATTTGTTGCCTTAAAAAATTCTTCTATTTTATTCTTTGATTTCTATTTATTGACAAATCAGTTTGACATGTTTTCTAGGCAAAGGCACCTTTAGGCAATTATTGAACAGTACCTTTAACTTTCAAATCCATACAAAAATTATTTGAATAGAAATTAAGCATATAATGCATAATAATTATTAAATCAATATAATAATAAAAAATATAACTCAAAAACTAACTATAATATATCAATTCGGCCTAAAGAATGAAACCAAATCTTGATATTATAATTTCTATTGTACAAATTTTACGAAAGTAGATCTAAGCCACTAGAAAGTTTAAGACAAACAGTTTATAGGATTTTTATAAAATGTATACTAGTCATACTAATATAAGAAGGATCTTAAATTTAAGGGCTTCTGAATAAGCACTTTGAGCCACAAAAGATGTATCACCTCCCCTGCAACTAAAAAGCTGACTTTAATATACAATGATTACTACGAGCTGTACGAAGGCACCACCCCTAATACAGCTAAGAGGTTGAGTTCTTGAAAGATATAGATGCATGATCCATTTTTTATACTTAGTTTGAATGAATTGGATTAGACATCTTATTACTTGATGGTGATAAATTGCGGTAACGTAAACATTGGATTGTGGTTACCTATTTCCCCATACCAAATAAATTAAAACACAGTGGCATTATTGCATAACAAAACATCATACACTAACACTCGGTCTTCACATTTACTATTTATACGGTGTGAACCGCAAGCTTCTCAAGTCCATGTTTCTCTAACACTCACACACAACTGCAACCAATTAAGTTTTGTAACCTTAAATTGCTCCTCGTCGTATTTGAGAAATTTGAGGCTTACACACCCTACAGATGATTGTTAGCCTTGGCCCTATATTTAAATACCCTACACGATAGCTATAATAATAATAATATATAGGCATACTTATAGAAACCAACTATGGCAGACACCCAATCCAAAATTATACATGACACATAAGTTCAGGGCTTATGCCCAACTGTATAGTCCAACAGCACAATACATAATACAAATACATAACATAGGTCCCCCACCAGCTCCATGATCTATAGATCTGCACACCTAAGTAGGCCAATGTTACAGGGTCTCACCTACATACATATAAAAAAATACGTCAATAAATCAAATAAATTCGATTATCGGTTAGGGCAGGGTGCAAGGTCACTAGCCTTTGTGACCTAGACCACAGAAAGAATGGTATGCTGACATTACAGGCATGGTCGGGCATGGGTTAGGCACAAGGGTGCTCTCTTGGCGCCTTTGTACCAGCACGAGAACCCTAAATCACCAATCTTCTAGTCCAAGGGCGCCTTTGCTCTAGAGGTCACCTTTGGGCCGAGAGGGCACCTTAGCGTCAGAAGTTAAGTGTATGCACTTAGGGTTTTCATCCTAAGGAGGCTAGAACAATCTCAAAAATTGTGTTGTGGTTCTTGCAGGGGCTAGGACGGACAAATAAGACTCGCGAAGGACTCGATCCTAACATCTATCTGGACTCGACTCAACCAGACCAAAAATGAAAAGGCCAGGCATGTTGTGTCTAAACGAGCATACTAAGTGTCGAAGGAGGCTAAGGCCGAGCGAACATATACTATATCATACTCAAACCACGACAAGAAAGGACATACCCAATCAACCCTATCCAGGTCCAAAATTGAATCGACATAAAACCCTTGGGCGAATGATCCAGGTTTTACACTAACAATGCTATAAAAAGGTCCACACATACACAAAAAATAAAATAAAATGCATGATTTTTTTTCAATTATAACTTATAAAGAGTTTGTTATGATGCAAAATTCCTTTACAAAAAAAATTGCTTCACCTTTTTTTTAATAAGAAGCTGGTTCTATTTATTTTAGGAAATTAGTACAGATGAAATTTTTGAAGGGCCACTTTGTGTGAAGTCTTATTTGTTTTATCTTATTATGAAGTAGTCTAACTCTAAAAATGGATCTTTTTTAACTGAGTATTACTGTTTTTGCCATGAACTCTAATATTTAGATTTTATAGATTTTCCATCTATTTTTTGTGAACCAAATGGAACCTATACTTAAAAAGCAGATAACATACACAAATCATATTCCACACTAGTAAATAGAACATGAAAATTAAAATCTATATTTGTTATTGTAGGGATAACAAAAGCCATAATATAATAGATTTACTTATAAATCTAATCACCACATGTTGATAATAATTAATAACACACAGGTCCAGGAAAGGATTTAAAATCAAGATAAAGAACTTACCTTGAAGACCAGAGTAGATTTTAAAATCAAGATAAAGAACTTACCTTGGAGACCAGAGTAGATTTGTCCACTGGTCAAAGTGTAGTCACTAGCTGAACACTTATAAATTCACGGGTTAAACACTAAAATTAGAATTTTTTTGTACTTCAAGTCTCTATACACACACTGAATTTTTTGACTAGATGTTAGAGTATTAAAGATATAGGTTCATAGGTTAAACACTAAAATTAGAATTTTTTTGTACTTCAATCTTTATATACACTGAATTTTTTCATTAGACGTTGGAGTATTAAAGATATAGGAGATGAGAATGTTACTTCCCCCGGTAACCACCCACAGTAACCACCCACTATGTTTAACTTAAATTCAAATCCCATTAAGGATATTATGGTAATTTAATAAATCCATCATCTCCCAATTGCACATGATGTATAGACTATACTTATTATGGGTGTATAAATTACCATCTCCTCCCACTCACAAACGATATTCTAACATGTTCATACATAGAATAACTCGTGCAACCGACGGGGACACTCATTTGAGGAGCCAAACTATGAACCTATTATGGATTACATAGTGGCTTGTGTGCTCAATATACCCTACGCTATTGTGGAGTCCTTTTATCCCTCAAGTGTTTATACTCCACAACTTATATCCACATTTAGTTCTACATATAGTACATAAATGGGTATACATTGGATATAGTGTTTATAGCCTTCCTTTCACACTTAAGTATTTCTTGTTTATAGAAATATGCTTTCATGGCAATGCCCTTTATGACTGAATCAACCATGGCTTTTGGAAACATGCTAAAATGGCAAAAAATTGTATATGACAAGGATATAAATAGTTGAAAGTGACAAGGGTAATAGTTTTCTTAATAAGGCTCACACAACATAGCAGTAGGGGTCATTCCATTGTTACGTAGTTTGGTTGTGTTAGCACATGTAGTATGAATCTTATGCGATGGTGGAAAATTTACATATAGGTCATATGTCTATTTATATATAAACCACCATAGAAATTATGGTTCAATTGTTATGACTCGAATGACTAACTCAAGATACATTGCACTTGAGCAACCAACCATATTCATGAACCAATGCTCATTTACAGCTGTTGATTAACTCAATGATGTGCAAGTATACGCCGTCAAAACAAGTAATATAATGATAAATTTCCACGTATCGTCCCACAAAGAGATAAATTTACTTACGTTAATAGTAAAAAATATAACTAAGAGCAAAACAACTGTTGGGCCCTTTGGGCCCCCAAATAGGACTTGCAATAGGTGTCACAGGCCTCTCTTAATCCAAAAGCTAGCTCAGGGAACAAGGCTTTCCCATTAGCTTATATACAAGTCACCAACATCATCCACGATCGATATGGGATAAACCTAACAACAATAACAACAACAACAACAACAAAAAGAGATTTTAGTTTAAGATAAAATTTGTTCTAGAGTCGAATTTCCCATAGCATGAAACTAATCTTCATCACATCTTACTCTTATCTTCTATTCCCTTGGATTGTCGAACTAGGATAATTATATGACATGGTGGCTCCTGCTCCTTCATGCATCTATTATTTGCCTCAATTTCTACCTCCCGATGATAATTGATTAATCAACAATAAAATTTGCCTTACAATCGCATCAGTGTTGTGTATCTCCAGACCACAATAACAAACAAGTCAACAGATTCATCATATGATGAATTATCAATGACTAATCTAACTAATTTCTCCCGAAATCTAATTAAACCCCGTGATCTAAGTAATAGGAGATCAATCTACTCTTAGCATTAAAAACATGATAGGAATCAAATTGAATAAAAGAGTAAGAGATTGAAATGAATTCAATTAAACTATGTTAAATTCTATTCTTCTCTAGAACGAAGTAAAGGATTACTCCATAACAAAAGTAAAAAAAATGATGAAAAAAATGAACTTATATTATAAAAAGTACTTAAAATTACAACAATTAGAACTACTTAATTCACTAAAATCTTAAGCCAAGAGTTGAGATATCCCAAACAATAAATGACCACCTTTTTATATAGAAGATGAGATGACCATTAGATACATGAATTCAAGGAAGGTTTTCACAAATCGACGTAATATAATTAATTTTGGTGACCAATCAAGTTTGTAACTCCTCAACTTGCTCAACCAAGCCATAAGTAAAACACCCCAAAACCATCAACATTCGCCCTCATTTGAGCTTTGTAAACTCCTTGTAGTAACCATTGGGTGGGGCTCCAAAATTAAACATATCTAATAAAATATTAATTAACTAAAAAAATAAAGTAAACTATCACTTAATTAATAATATTTATCAGGATGTATAAAATCATATTAAAAACATGGGTAAATATTGTATACTTTAAATACTTAACAATAGCTTATTTCAATCTGGATTTAACGGGTAAGCAAACATGATTCCTTCAATCATAACAACAACCACACCCCCGCCTCCCACAAGCCATCGAATTCGCCTGCTTACGCTGGCCAACGCCAGAGACACTCACCTAAGTACATAATATGAAAATGTTAGTAATCAAAAGATTAAATGAGTACACATGTAACTAGTAAAATAACCAAATTGGTAGATATATATTGAAACATCCATGAAAAAATTAAAACTTCATGAATAAGCACTCATTGGGCAATAAGTATGAGAGTTAGAACAAAACTTTCAAATAAAATCTGGCATGACAACATAGCACAACATACATATATAACATAAATCATACATTTATGCCGTCACAACAACCTCATACAACACCCGCCAAGGTAGTTGAATGGCAAAGGGGACCAATTGTAGTGCCACAAGTTCAAGAACTGTGTTGTGTTATGCATTACCAAATATATCGTACTACTCTGGGTATGAGAAGTTCTTGTGTATCTCCTTAACTCTCATGACGTAAAAATGAAACCCTCATATACTTACTTATAAGGCTTAGGTAGGGAATTCATAACATACTTGTATGGATCTTGTTAGTTCAAAAACCATCAACAGATCTCAATCTTGAAGATTTATTAAACATCGAAAAAGTTCGACTAGATGGCCCAATCTTAGTGAGATCTAATAACACACCAATAATACCATTCTAACTAGAAAACTACGGCTAAACCTTGCTCATTGAGTCAAACAAAGAGTTAAAGCACAAGCAAATCTATAGGCCTAGTGACTAAAGCTCGTCGACTTAGCACCATGTGTCCTAGAATGAGGTGAACTAATCTGACTCAAACCAAGGCATGCAACACGAGGCAAAACCTTGAATCATGTAACAACACATCATTAAACTAAGATAACCTAATTAAGCTAATTAATTACACTCCAATTAATATTACGTTGATTAATTATAGTTAAAAAGGATTAGGGGTTCATTAAGGATCAATTAAGTTAAATCTTAATTAAACACAAATCTAGAATTCCTAGAATTGCCTCACTTGGAAGAATTTTCTAACCACTTTAATGGGCTCTGATTAGGCTGAAAATTGGTGGGCTTAATCCTAAAGGGCTAAGGTATATACCTACTTTATAGCAGGTTGGACATATAGATTTACAGAGTTTCTAAGTCCATCTATCTAATGGGCTGTTTGTGGATTTCATGGACCTGGGTTACACACCTAACATAGTGGGATTGGTTCATAAGCTTCTAGTGGATCTAAATTCTATCAAAAATTCCCTTTACCTTCTGACACCATGGTCCTAGTTGTCAAAATCTATTGTGCCTAAAAGCTACTTGGGCCATCCTAAAGAAATCATAGATCATGGGCCTAAATCTCAAGAATTTTGGGACCGGGCCTACATAAGATAAGATGAGAGGAAAATTACTAATAGACTTTAGAGGTATCTAATGGGCCTCAAATTTTACATGGGTCTAAAAGGATCATAATGAAAATATTTGCAAAAGTTTAAGGAATTTTACACCCAAAAACTTTATTAACCCAATTTTATAAAGAATGATAGAGATTCGAGATCAACCATGCTTCTCTGCACATTCCAGAATCAAAAATTTAGTTACCACCAAATTGAGCTCCGATTAGACTGATTTTTGGAAGATTTCATGTAGAGACTTAGTAGAACTTAAATTAATTTTTTTAGGATTTTATAAGGTTTTTTAGTGGTTAGTTTTACTTATCCTATGTCAATCATTAATACAGTCCCTTACAGGATAGTGTATGGGTCCTTGATTACACATAATGTTCATACTCTTAATTATGTCATTTTAGTTTGAAACTTTAAAGAGGTGTAACTAATCCATGCATTAACACATTCGCAAGAAAATTTACATAAAATCAAACTAGACAAGGATACAAAAATCACACAGACAGCATCACAGATCTTGCATGAAACCAGAGTAACAGCAGAGTAGCTTATACATGACATTGCTAACATGATCAAGGCATGATACTGTAGCATTATATACAAAATATAGCAAAGCTACATGAGTCAGGAACAAAATACAATAAAGACACATTTTTCTGATGCCAGATGTATGAAATATGGTAGATCTAACACAAATAGTCATAGATGATGAAGTGTATTACGTGCTCACATGAACAGGCAATATCTCATGGTATGCATATAAGAAAATCATGAAACCAAGCTTAAATGATACTATAAAGACTAGGCTACAACCTAGAGTAAGCCTAACACATTAAACAAACACGAACAGTAAGCAAACACCCAAGAAAAAAAGAAAGAAAACCAGGAGAAAAACATACCATCAAGGATGAAAGGAACACAAGAGGGAAGAAAGCTTCCAACGACCTTGAATGGATTACTGAGGGCTCTAACACATGCTGGAGGACGTTAGGAAGAGAAGAAAGAGCTCTGGAAGAGGGAAATACAAAGTGGAGAGGAGGAGAAAGGTTTGGAGAGGAGAAGGTTTAAAAGAGGGGGAAAACGGGCCTAGAGCAAGGGCGCTGGTTGCCATGAACGTCCACACTAGCCAACCACAAACTGTCGCCCACTTTTCATGAAGTGAACCCTTCCAGCACAAGGGGACTGGCAGCCTGGGGGCAAGGGCGTTTGGGGGGGGGGTGTAAGGGTGCTGGCAATAGGGCCAAAACCCTAATTCGGCTAAGGTGTTGGTGCAAGGGCATTTTGCTGGTGCCCTTACACCCAGCCTGTTAGCTGAAATCTAGGATTTTTACACGCGAGATGCTAAGAATAAGCACACACACACATGAGATGCAACTAGATACACGGGGACTCGGTCCTAGGGTCTATCTACAACACCAAATACACAGAGAAGAAAGAAGAAAGCCGAGACAACCGAGCTCCCGTTCAAGTGTATATAACACTGGGGCAACTAGTGTTTGGACGAATAAACAACATATCATACCTTATAACATATTAACGGTTAATAAATATTGATCAAATGCTACTCAGATTGGTTCACAAGTGAGCCAACACAAAACCAACGAGCAAACAGCTTGGATTTTACAATTATACTTGATGTCTATGTGTTTTATTTTGCCATGATATTTGGGATCTATTGTGTAAGCAATTGTGGCCTGATTATCATAATTAATTGTCACTGGCATATTTGTTTATGACAATTCCCAAATGATACAAAAATCATCTTAATGAAACAACTTCTTGAATTGTATTTGCAGATGCAACAAATTAAGCTTCCATAGTGGAGTGCAACATATGTCTTCTTCTTACTTGCCCATGAAATGACTCCTCTATTTAGTAGAAAAATATATCCCGATGTTGACTTCCTTCCATAAAGGTCACCAGCCCAATCAGCTTCTATATAGACAACTAGTTTTAAATAATTACCTAGAAAACAAAAGGAATAGTTTGTAGTATCTTTCAAGTACCCCATAATCCTCTTGATATCTTTCCAATGTGCCATTCCAGAATTTGGTAGAAATTTACTTAACAATCCAATGGCATATGCAATATCAGGTTTTGTGCAAATCATTGCATACATTAAGCTACCTACTATATTTGAATACAGAATTCTATACATTTTTTTCATCTTCTATTTTAGGGCACATTGTTAGGTTTAGTAATTCACCTCTAACAATTGGAGTGTCCATAGGCTTACAATTTAGCATATTGAACTGGTGAAGTACTTTGTTTATATATTATTCTTGAGATAGAGTATTTAATTTCCTTGAGCGATCTCGCTGAATCCCAAGATAAATTCCACGTCGCCCATATCCTTCATATTAGATAATCTTTCTTTAACAATAAGAATAAAGTCCTTATTATTGGACCCTAACAAAATGTCATCCACATAAAGAGATATAATTATGAATTCTTATTTTGTTTGCCGTAAACACAATGGTTTTTATCAACCATATGAACATCATATGAAATAATGGCTGGATAAAATTTTAAGTAACAATGTCTTGAGGATTGTTTTAGGCCATATATTGATTTTGCAATTTATAAACTTTTGTTATTGGCCTTCAACAACAAAACCCACTAGTTGTTGCATATAAATTTCCTCTTCTAGTTCTCTATTGAGAAATACTGTTTTTTCGTCCTTTTAATGTAATTCTATGTCTAAATGTGCTACCATTGCTAAAATTATATGAAAAGACATGAATCTAACTACAAGAAAAATGTATCTTCATAGTCTATTCCTTCTGGTTGAATGTATATTTTACTACTTATACCTCTCAACTGTGAGATCCTCAATGGTCCAAACCTTAGTTTGGTGCATTGAGTTTATTTCTTCTTGTTATGCAATTTTCCACATATCATTTGCAGGGCATGAGAGTGTTTCCTTTATATTTTTTTGGTTCATCAACATTTGATGAAGAAGATAAGAAATTACCTTCATTTGGAATAAATGCATCTCCTTCAATTTCAAATCGTCAATGAGGGACATTTCCGCATTCACTACGACGTAAATTCATATCTTGGAGTGCATTTACTACTACAAAACTCGGTATTTGAGACAAAAAAATCTGACAGTGATAGTTATTTTCCTATGGAAATAATTATTTGCATTAGAAATTCTGACGCAATAAGTTTGATGCATATACCCTTGCTGCAAATAGCATTGCATCTGAAACGTCTGATGCATTTATTTGCATCGAAATATTCCGATGCAATTGGAATGTAGGCCTGATGCAAAGTGAGAGTATATTTTAACGGCAACAAATGTCAGTTAGTGTAATTGCCACCGAATTCCCGATGCAAATCCTTCTTCCGATGCTATTTTGACGTGTTTCAGTTAGTGTAATTGCCATGGAATTTCCAATGCAAATTCTTCTTACAATGCTATTTTGGTGAATGGTTAGGTTGCAATTGCATCGAAAGTTCCCTGGCTATTCCAATGCAAATAATTTTTACTATTATCTATTTTTGTTGATACTTTTTTGAGAAAACTATTCAATCTGTACATAATCTATAGAGAAAAGAAATTAAAGACTAATCATACTAATTCGCCAAAGAACTTTAATAAATTAAAAAAGACTTCACAATAATTATATATTAACATTTCATAAAGCAATAAAAAGTCAAATAACAAGGCAAATATTAAAAAATTAAGTATATAATATTTAAAACTGAAGCAATCTATGTGCATCATTATCATCATCACCCCTATATCTTAGACTCATGTCCTCTACTCGCTGACCATATTTACTGTCCATAATTTGCATCATTCGTCTATCCGTATCAGCTTCAGCCTAAGAAAGGTCAGCACACCCTGTCATCATCTCAGCTCACAAGGCGTCAATAATCATCGTTCAGTAGTGTCATGATGTGACTGATGCTCGGGTCCACGTAATGACTGCTCTTCAAAAATTGCTCCTCGAAGATAAGTGAGTTTCGTCCAATGTGTTTCTAAATAAGAGTATCAATGTCTTCAAAATAAATAGGGTTGGTGGTGGACGTGTAAGCTCTCGGCTTGATGTGCGAGATGTCAATGTCAATGAAGTGACACAAGAACCAAGAATCACATTTGCATGCTCCTGAGATGTCGATGTTATAAAGTGATAAATTCTACACCTTTTGTAACTAGATTGCAACCTTAAGCGCAAACGGAATTAAAGAAGCACAAGGTGCAAAACTTGTAGGGAACATTAGGTGTAACCGATGCCTTAATAGATTTGAGAACTGTGGCTTTTAACGATGGAGATGGAGATGACCGAGTTTCCAAAGATAGTAAGGAGCTAACTAAGAGTGATAAGAGAAAGTCACTCAAACTGGGAGCAAAGAAAAGAAAAAGAATTTTTCCTAAAGTCTAGTAGAACAGTCCAAGGCAAGTGATGAGAGACAAAGACAATGGTGTTTAACCAATCTGAATGAGAAGGTGAATCTATACTGGCCAAGAGGGTTCTGATTCAAATAAGCCAGCTCATATATATACCTTCCAGGTGATTACCCACGTATCATGATCAATGAGGGGATGCATAGCCGGTCATCACCATATTTTCCAACCATTTCTGCTTGGATCCTTTCTTGCCAAGAGAATATATATAAATACAAAATTACATTATTAAAAAAATTAACCTAAATAGTTCAACACTAAGATTCACAAACACTAACAATCCATGATTTGTTGTCTCTAAAGTCGCCTTCCCCTTTTTCCTTTTTATGAGTGTTAGTTGAATATCTCAAGGGGCAATAAGGCGTCTTCCCAATATTTTTGCCTACAAATGCAAGAATAAAAGCTCAAAATATAATAATGTGTTCAAACATACAAACATTGTGAAAGAAAAATAGTATTTACGAACTTTCGTGTGTGTGCTGCGATAGGGACAGATCCACAAACACTCTTACAAATGCCTCCATCGTTTTGAGTGTTTTTGTTGTACGACCAATAACAGATTCGTGCTTCCATTTATCACCACTCCAATGATTTATGCAAAGTCCTTTCAATACATCACCATTGCTGAATGCATGAATGCTGAATGCAATCATCAATGTTAGCTTATGCTGAATGCAATCAAGTAAATTCTATGAGCCCACCCTTCTTGATAGCACCTTCTCGTACCCCATCATCCCATTGTATTGATCAGCTGCTGTAAGTTTCCATATTCGTTTTACATCATTAAGTAGAGACGGTAGGAGATTGAAGCATGACTGAAAAGAAAAATATTATTGAAGCAAATTCCAATTTTGTACCTATCAAAACAAATATATAATAACACAATCGAACCAAATTTATAATATACAAGCAACCAAAATCATGTTTAAAACATATTGTAGCTATTCAAGGACAAATTAGATCCAAAATAGGTGTTTTTTTACATGTACCCTTGTCAAACACGTACAATAACTATTGAAGTAAACTGTACTACCTTCTATAATTTGAGCTTCACCTGGAAGAAAACATTGTAATTGTAAAAAAAAAAATGCAAGTTTCAAATAATTATAATTGTACTCAAGTCATTAAAAAAGGATTTGTGTGATTTTCAGGATTAAATTTTGGTAAAATTTCCCCCGTAATATGAGCAAATTTAAATTTTTTACCTGTTGAAACAAATATATAATAACACAATTGAACCAAATTTATAATTTACAAGCAACCAAAATCATGTTTATATTGTAGCTATCCGATGTTGAATTAGATCCAAAATACTTGTGTCATCATTATTATTATTGTCTGCATTTTCACTCTGTAGTCCCTTCGTGCATCGACTTTGTCATTTCTTCTTCATCTACTTCCTAATGAACTCCTCTTTCAACAAGACCGGAATAATTTAAGTTTTCTACTAAAAGAGAGTTGATTTGGCTATTATGAATCTCATCATCCTTATATACCTCATCGTCATAATCACCCTTGAGGTTTACACATCTGCACATAATACATTTTCAAAATTATGACGTGGCCTTGTTTTACATACAACCCATCAGTCGCGTCTTTATCAATTCTTTGAAGGATATGCAAATAATAAACCTGTTCCGCTTGATGTGCCGTGATGAATGGATCAGATGATGCTAGTCTAGACTTGTGCTTCACCTCTATTATGCCATGGCAAGGATGCACATGAACACCCTGAGTTGTGTTGAACTAGTCGCAATTGAACATGAAAATGTTGTTCTTCCTCCAAAAAAATAATATTTCTATTACCGCTTTTAGTCGACCATAAAAGTATCCTTCATAATCATCATTCTCACAACCCCTAACACAAACTCCATAATTGAATGCTCTTTTCCTTTCGCCATACTATTTGGTATGAAACTTATATCTGTTTGTGAAGAATCCTTTATAGCAATTGGCAATTCATGAAGGAAGGTAGGACAAGCCATGTAAATTGGGTTAGGGTTTTACCTGCTTATTGCTTTGCTCGGTTCAGGTTAGTCTCGAGTTGGTTTGAGTTAGACCAATTTCCAAACCATAAGGGTATGAGGCCTAGATGGCCATATGAGCATAGTATAAAAGCTGAGTGTGCCCAATATACAAATAATAACTTCAATTATGCTACAATAGAGCATAGGGGTGCTTATCAGGCGAGTTGAATCGAGTTCTACTCGACTAAAGCTCGGCTCGTTTGATTTTGAGTTTGAGTTGAATTAAAAAACATTCAATTCGAGCAAGTTCAAGTAGGGTTCAAGCTAGCTTAATTTGTATAGATTGATGTTGTTTGTTTGTATAATTCATTCTAAAATTTAATTTTAATTAAAATATATCAAGTTTGACATAATTATGCATAAATGGTAATTTAATCATGCATAAATTTTTTAATTTGATATCATATAATGATATTTTATTATTTGGTTATATTTATATAAATAAATTAAAGATAAATATTTCAAAAAAATCTTATTCCTTATTTAAAGTATCAAGCTTTAAGTCGAGCCAAGTTGTACAAGTACAAGCTCAGGCCCGACTCGTATAATATTGAGTTGAGCTTCCAGTTGAGTTTTTTGAGTCAAGCATTGAGCTAAATCGAGTTTAATCGAACTTTAAATAGCCTAACAGAGCATGAGTTATCAATGCATACACAAGCTATACAAGTTTTTGCTTGTGTTAGCCTAGGGTTTTATAGCTATATTAAGGTCGTTTCAGTGTTTAGTATTCGTTTGGGCTTTTTTAAAGTACCTCTTTTGCATGCATCATAAGGATTTTTTATTACCAAATTACCCCTATGGTCTAAGTTTGATTTAAATCTCAGATTTTCATCAGATTGAATTCAGGGTTTTGAGGCTTATTTAACCTCTTGCTCTGATTTCCGTCCATAGAGCCACTTGTAGGCCTTGAGTCAGTTTTGACTTTTGTCGACATCAATTTGAACTTTTCGTGTATATATATATATATATATATATATATATATATATATATATATATATATTCCATATATTGCATATATCCTAGGTAAACCCCAGATCGGCACCACCATGACCGCCTTGTAGCTGGCTATTATCCATACCCATTACCACCACCAGAGCTGTCATAGTCACTGCCGGTGACGACTTTTGTCCGCGGATATTCCATTGCCGCTGTCGTTGTTCGAGCCATTTTCAAGTGTCGGCGAGCCACCTATGGCCAATTAGACTACCTAGATCGAATCCTCCTACCACAGCCGACGTTTTGAGACCACCCTCGACCCCCGCCATGGCCGTGATCGGCGCTAGTGACGTCGCCATACCTGATGATGTTTTTACCCCTTTTAGCTATTTTTCAGCCAACTAGCAGCTAGACACTGCCGGTTGCTGCTGCCAACACCTTCCCCTTGTTGTCCTTGTCGATCATGACTAGCGATAGCCCCCACCGCATTGTCATTGGCATTTTTCGGCGACAAGAACCGCCAGCCCCATCTGACCCTGTAACACCCCAATTCATTTCATTAACAAACCAAACTTGAAATGCTATGGATGACCAAACCGTTTGCTAATCTACTTAAATGAAGATGGTAATGAAAACATTCAATAAATGAATGAGATGTTTAGGCTCTAATGTTGTTATAAATGAATGACATGATATGCAATCAATATTCAAAACAAAATAATCCCGTTATAAATTTGAAAAACAACAATCTTTAAAATAAAACGGATAGAGTTCCCTTAAAAGTGCAATAGGGACCACCCTTTCAACAACAATATATATATATATATATATATATATATATATATATATGTAATGATAAAAATATAAAATATTACCAAAACATTGTATTTTTCACACAACATTCACATCATGATAGACTTTATCTTTTTAATTTGGGTCTTGACCCCATTTGCTCATCTTGTTCAATTCTACTCATAATAACCATCACACACATATCAATCCATTATTTCACGCAAACATTTCTTGCAATAAAACATTCTAGTATTTATCCACAACCATTCATAGTAGTTCATCACATCACATTCTCATTCATTTTTAGGAGATACATGTGTGCATGTTACATTGTTGCTCCTCTGTGGTCCCGACAATGCTTAGTCATTAGGTTCCTCACTTACATATAATACGAAAAAATTAGTAATGAGTGTTATTGGTCTGTAAATAACTAAATAATTAAACTGGCGCATGAGAGATGACTCACATGTTAAATAATATCAATAATATATTCTTTTGCATTATAATCATTCATAAGGGCACTAATCAGGAGTCATAAAGCCTTGGCTTGATTAGCGTCCTATTTTGACTGGTCATATGCCTCTCTCAACATTTTCATACTATCCCATGCTTGGGAAATCCATTATACTAAACCATCTACATATTTTGTAAACTCCTAGCCCTGAACATTGAGGTAAGTACTCTCAGGCATAAGCCTTCAGTACCCTTTGAATCCACGCATCTAGACATGTGCTGCATTGCAGTAATTATAATCATCCACACTTCTTCAGGTTTGAGGAACTCAAGATGTAGAGTTGTTAGGATCCATCAGGAATAAAATGGTCGGCTCACCAATTCAGAGCCTACTTTGACTGGCCCGTGCACCCGCTCATGGTACGTACGAGTTGGCTTTGCCCTTGTCTCACATCTCACAGAAAAACTGAAAATCTATACACATATAGGTCTAGGTATGGATATAATATAATAAGCTTGAAGGCATAATGAACTAGATCTGAGTTTTAAAACAAACTCGAGGGATCTCATCCTCGAGGATTATTAATCTGAAAATATGATCGACTAAATAACCCATGTTGAGTGGGATACGATAAATCCTTTACTTGACATGTCCGCTTACCTATTAAACCAAATCACAGTAGAGGAAATGATCAAATTAGAAGTGAGTCGTAAACGAACCTAGTAGAAGCTCCAATCGTGGGCAAGCACTTAGGCGGCAAGCTTGTACTTCATACCTATACAATACATCTAAAAAGTAACACCCACTATATGAATGATGCATTCACATATCCTATATAACACACTCACATTAATGCATTCACAATCCAGATTATCAACAAGTCAGACAATCATATTGAAAACTCCCTAATTAGGGCATTTGGCAATATTGCAGCCAACACTAATTAGTCATATTCACATCAATTCACATCTTGATTTTTTAAATCACATCATAATTAATTAGCAACTCATACTTAAGTTACCTAATTAGATCGATAGAATTCATTCAATACAAATCAAATCATGCAAATTCATTTTATTCATAATCAAAGGATTTCATCGTATCAATCAATCAAGTCCTAACATGTTATGCACCTATTATCAATTTTAAATAATTAAGTCAGAGGTTATTATACCTCGTGTCATTGGCAACAACGAAGACGATCGACAACAATTGGCATCGATTCGCATTTGGTTGTGTTCCTCAGGAATTGAATTCAACACCTATTAGTGCCCGAAGTTCGATCAGGTTCGACGAGAGGAGTTATAATACTATTGGCAGTGGCTTGGCTGGAGAGGTGGCATGATTGGGGGTATAGGTCGGCGCTGGCCCGACAAGGGCAGCGGCCATGTCTCAAGTAGGGCTTGCCGGATCGGGGCCTTGGGTCTATCTTGGCGGCAGTGCACGACAGGAAATGGTCGTCTAGGTTGATAGGACGGCGAAGGCAACACGAGTGGCGTGGTCGATGCAAAATCGGCCTTGAGAGTGCAGCCGAGCACGCGACTTCGTCGCGTTGTGGATTCTGGGTGATAGTTGGGAAGGCAAATACAACTCAACGACGGTCCGGTAGAGGTCAATGGCATCAATTGGCGGCGGCGCGACAACCGAAGGATGCATCATAATCGATGAGAGAAGGAAATGTTGGGGAGGGGATTTCAAATTGGTTAGTGGAAATTTTGTAAATAAAAATTGACTTGACTCCGACTCGAATAAAAAATAATAACTAACACCTAATAAATTCTAAAAAATCTAAAAATATATGAAAAAATACTATAAAATGCAATACACTTAATAACATAAAAAATGACATGTTTTATAACTAATAACCCACCCAAATAGCTATTTAACGTATCCTAATGCGCTATTCGGCTTAAAATTTATGATTAAATACATAAAAAAAATAACCGACATACTATTGTAAGCTCTGATAACTCATTTTTTATCATTTTTTTAACGTTATTATTATATACTTGAGTACAAATGAGTAGTGTGGTGTTGAGCTTGAGAATTGTGAAGTTGTCATCTTACTCAGAGGAATATGTTCTTCATCTTCTTCAATGATAACCTTTTCTTTTCTTCTCTTTTCTTTTTCTGTTTCCTTCTTTTGTTCACCTTGTTTCTGCTTTTATGTCTCAGTTGGCTCTACTAATTCAGGGACCTTCTTTACAGGTGTTTTTAAGAAAAATGAGGTAATGGATGTTGGGATTTTAACAACCAAAATCCCCAAACACCATGTTGTGTGTGTTTTGACAAGGCAAACCAATACAGGATAAAAGATATATGACACACAAATTTAAAGTGGAAACTTTCAAATTGAAATAAAACCACAACCAAAAATATGAGATGAGTAAAATTACTCCCAATTATAAATCATAGACAAAAGGTAGAGAAGGATAAGAAATAAACTACAGTTGGTCTTGTCGAAGAACCCAAACTCATGTCTGCTCCTCACAATGAACAATTCCTCTTTCTTCTCTCACATGCACCACCAATGGTGACCCTGTCTAGATCTGTAACCGCAACCTCTAACTGGAACACACTCCAATTAGGAATACCAACCTCTAACTGAAACACACTCCAGTTAGGAACACCAACTCCAATTAGGAACACCAACCTCTAACTGGAACACACTCGAGCACTCCAGTTAGGACCGATACACACATCGGACAAAGTAAGTACACCATGAGGAGAGGCTACCATGAGGAGAGGCTCTCCCTCCTCTAAGAGAGAGGAGAGCCTCACTGTAAAACCCTCACAGTGAAGCACACAATGATACACTCAGTTCTGTTGTACTCTCTCCTATTCTATTCTCTCACAATACAACTATATATATAGGAAAAGAAAACCAGCCTCGTAAATACCAAGAGCCAAAATACTAAATACTCATCGTCTTCAGCAATTCTTCTCGAATTCCTCATACCTATTAGAATAACTCCATGTCTTTACGATTCCCCATATAGTTGCATGTCTTCTCACATCCATCGTATGATGAGGGACCCCAACAATTCTCCCCTCCCGAATCATACGAAACACACTAGGGTTGGTTTCAGCATTGTTCACATGGGAAAGAGATACAACCCTTGCAATCTCCCCTTCTTGCCCCATGTGGAAACTCCTTAAAAATCTTCTGCACCACTCGTCGAACACCGGTTGAACTTGAAGCACCATTGTCGACCACTTGACGACTGCCATCACATGAGGAGGAAATATTTTAACACATCTCCCCTCTCGACTCATGTGAAATGTCCTCTATCTCCCCTGGTTGGAACTCCTAGCACATCTCCCATACTTGTATAGAAGAAACTCCTTTGCTAGCACAGCTACACGAACCAAATCTCTGATACCACTTATTGGGATTTTAACAACCAAAATCCCCAAACACCATGTTGTGTGTGTTTTGACAAGGCAAACCAATACATGATAAAAGATATATGACACACAAATTTAAAGTGGAAACTTTCAAATTGAAATAAAACCACAACCAAAAATATGAGATGAGTAAAATTACTCCCAACTACAAATCATAGACAAAAGGTGGAGAAGGATAAGAAATAAACTACAGTTGGTCTTGTCGAAGAACCCAAACTCATGTCTTCTCCTCACAACGAACAATTCCTCTTTCTTCTCTCACATGCACCACCAATGGTGACCCTGTCTAGATCTGTAACCACAATCTCTGACTGAAACACACTCCAATTAGGAATACCAACCTCTAACTGAAACACACTCCAGTTAGGAACACCAACTCAATTAGGAACACCAACCTCTAACTGGAACACACTCGAGCACTCCAGTTAGGACCGATACACACATCGGACAAAGTAAGTACACCATGAGGAGAGGCTACCATGAGGAGGCTCTCCCTCCTCTAGAGAGGGGGAACCTCACTGTAAAACCCTCACAGTGAAGCACACAATGATACACTCAGTTCTGTTGTACTCTCTCCTATTCTATTCTCTCACAATACAACTATATATATAGGAAAAGAAAACCAGCCTCGTAAATACCAAGAGCCAAAATACTAAATACTCATCGTCTTCAGCAATTCTTCTTGAATTCCTCATACCTATTAGAATAACTCCATGTCTTTACGATTCCTCATATAGTTGCATGTCTTCTCACATCCATCGTATGATGAGGGACCCCAACAATGGAAGGCTGCCTCTTATCCCTTTCTTTGGGTAAGGGAGGTAATGGTGTGCCTTCTGCATTTTTATCCTCTGATTCAACGCTTGCTTGAGGGACTCTTCCATCGTGTCTATTTGTTTCCACGCTCTTTTCTCCTTCTACTTCTTCCTGTCCTTTTGGTTCTTGCGTCTCAGGCTGTTCTTCTATACCTGATGGTTATTCTCTTGGTGTGGAGCTGTCTGGCTCCACTATGTGGAATGCCTTGGACTTGGCGGCCATTGGCTTCTTACTCACCATCGTACACAGGCAATCGATCACTAAATATTATGTGAAGTTTTTGAACATAAGAGCACACACAAATGGACAAGAACATGAACAACAACATTCTACGTTTAATCAATTAATATATACACTGTACATAGATTTAAGCTCACCTTATTATATTTTAACCATTTAACAGAGATTAACTAGGAAAGACAATTTCTTTTCAAATCACAGAAATCGCAAGCACAAATAAGGGAATAAACAATCATAAACTCCTATGAAATTGAAATCATAGAAATTACATGAACAGTAAGCACAACTGAGTCAGATTCAGAGAAACTTTTTCAATTTAGTATAAAATCTAAATTTATAAAATTTCTTCAAAACGGAAACGATTTATCACGAATTTGTCCTGATCATATACTTTAGCAAGAATAATACAGGAGGAGATTGAGTATGTGCCATACCTTGACATGTTTTTCTAAATACAAGTCAAAATGGGGATATTCCAATTCGTGTCTTTAAAGTTGTTCAATAAACCCATAATGCATCATCTCATTTTAAAGACCAATCTTTTCTTGATGGACTTTTTAAAAGATTCTCTTGATTTCCCAATTTGACATCTTTGCTGAACCGTTTATTTGTGGATGGTAAGTTGTTGCAGCCTTGTGCATGACTCCATATTTTTTTAGTAAAGCTTCAAAGGCTTTGTTATAAAAATGAAATCCCTCATCACTGATGATAGTTCTTTGAGTGTCAAATCTTCTAAAGTTATTTTTCTTCAGAAATCTAATAACCACCTTGGCATCATTGAATGGGAATGATTGTGCTTCAACTTTTTAAGACAAAATCAACTACAACCAGTATGTATAGGTTGTTACTGGATGACACAAATGGTCCCAAAAAATCCATTCTCCATACATCAAAGAGCTCCACTTCTGGAACTCTGTGCAAGGGCATTTCTTGCCTTCTAGATATGTTTCTAGTCCTTTGGCATCAGTCACAATGCATCAAAAAAAAACTAGCATCTTTAAACAATATTGGTCAATAGAACCCAGATTGTGACACTTTCTGTAAAACACATGCTTTTTGCCTGACAATTTTAATTTTGGTTCTGTCTTAAACCAGATCAAGTTGCTTACCAAGCCTTTTTTCTTGAATGTGTATGTATGGTATGGTGTGAGCAAGCTACGACCATAGTCTAGCCCAGTGCTCAGTGCCCCTCCCCTAAACACTATGCCATCTTGACTCCCATTTTTATTATTATTATAATCAACTCTAGTTAGGTTTAGGACTGTGTTTCTTACGAGTCTAGATTGCTTGTTGTGTGGTTGTACTTTTCAAACAAGCCTAGCCCCCCACAATGTGATTCCCAAGGTCACCCCGGCTGACTTAGGATGCAAACCCCAAGTGTGTGTGGTTTGGTTCTTGCGTAGCGGTGCCCTCCCAGCGCCCATGCACTGGAAAATGATGAATTACAGTTTCTGGTGTTGTCACAAAGGCACTAGGAAAGCGCCCTTGTGCCATGCCCATTCCCGATTCAGTTTAGCTTTGCCTCCTACATTATAAATCCATGCTTTCTGTGGTCTAGCCTAGTAGAGGCCAACACCCGTGTGTTGCCAAATTTTCCCTTTTCTATAAAACCCCACCTTTCTCCACTTTTCACCCCTTTCCGTTGGTTTGTTCAACCCTTCTTTGCCTCCCAGCCTCCTCTTCTTCCTTCCTTGGCTTCTCCTTGCTCTCGTAAGCCTCTCCAGGCTTCCTAGGGGTGTAGGGTTGTAGGTCTTGGGATGGGATGCCCCAAAAACCTCCCCTTGGTGTGTCAGAGTTAAGACATTCCTCTATTATGTGTTGTCTCCAAGTTAGTCTTGTTGTTTCTTGGTTATGTGCTCCATTTTTTATTTTTCTGGTATTTTTCCATTTAGATTGTTGTTTCATAATTTTAGTATTTTTTGTTAAATAGTTATGTATTTTTTAGCATGATATAGTCGCTTATTTGCACAGTCTTGGTAGATCTGCTATACATCTTAGTCTACATTGTATGTTTGCATGTTACCACTTGCATAGTTATTCATACGAAGTAGATTTACAATGTTGAAGAAGCATGTTTCACTTCTTTCGGCCTGTATGAGCATGTATAGGAGCCAAAATTGGTGAAAGTGGCATCTTTGCTACTTGAAGTAGCCTATTTTCCATTTGTCCAATTTTGTCCCACTGTGTAGGTATTCTTTGCATGCCATATTTTGCATGATTGTTGTGTTAATGTTGGATATTTCTCACTAAAATACCAAGCTAAAATAACCTCATTAAATGCCCGAATAAAACCCCCAACTATTGTATTGTATGTTGTGTTTCTGCTATTGTTGACTATGTTTTGTGTTTGTGCTCCTAGTTGAGCCCTTAAAAGATTTTTATAAAATCTGTAAATATTGTAAGAGTACTCATTAATTGTTTACTATCAACCTGTAGAATTTGGGGCTAATTAAAATTCATTTACGAGGTTATATAATTCAGATTTTTGTAGTGCATAGGAATGAAGGGTGTAACCCTAATTCATTATCTCTAGTTGTAAAATTTTTAGATCCTAGTGTAAGTGGTGAAATTTTATGAAATTTCACCCAGACCTTAGGATGTGTCCCATTAGGGTCTCTATTAAATTCAACAGCCATTGGTTGGGTATATATTTTAGTAGAAATTTCCTAACCTACTTAGGTCCTACAAGCTCCAAAAATGCCTTGGCCAATGCCGACATTTCCAAGCCCCCTTGGGTCCAATTAGATAGGCTTTGGATCTAAACTTTTATTGGGAAAAATTATATGGTGTTGGCTAACTATACCCTTTTACCCAAGCCCATTTCAAGTCTCCAAGCCCATTAATAAGACTTAGAAAAATTTGTGACTTACATGAACCTTGTTTACCATATTGGCCCATGGGCCAGCACTTAAATAACTTTTCTACCAAACCCTTAGAGTGTTAGGGCCACAGGTCAAAAGTTTAGTCATTTGGCCCATAGGAAAAATCATTTGATTAAGTCAGTTCGACAAAACCTTAAGACTTTTCACATAGTGTATTTGCAGCACTAATTAAGGTTATCTAATGAGGTTTAGCACTTCACTACGTAAGATAATTAAGTTAAGTATGTTTTCTAAGTTGTTCATGTAAAATTTGGGCTTTTAACCCTATGGTTTTAATTTTGGTTCGGTCATAACCCAGATCTAGTTGCTTGCCCGGCCCTTTTGCTGTGTATTTATGTATGGTATGTGGGTATGTATGAGTTTCTCTAGCCTTAGATCCTTTGGCTTTGTTGCCCCCATAAGACGTTATGTGTCTGACCTTTTTATGTTTGGTTTGGTCGAGTTGAGTCTAGTTAGACTTTAGGACCGAGTCCCCGCGTTTTTAGTCACTTTTCATGTGTTGTGGTCATATTTATTTTGTGTGTTTCTAGTGGAAAAACCTAAAATGATACAAATGAGAACTGGGCGCAAAAGTTGTCATACCAGTGCCCTTGCACCCTGCTAAAGTTTGAAGTTGATGCTCAAGTTCAGACCACCAACGCCAAGACGCTGTCAAAGTGACCTTACACCTGTGACTTGCCTTATTTTGGGATTTTTTTTTCATGTTGTATTTATTTATTTATTTTATAAACCACCAAATCATTTCCCTCTTTTTCTTTTCAAAATTCAAATCCCAACACTCCTCTTTAAGTGTGGCACCCATGCCTATGACATCACCTAGCCAACCCTCTTTTTTTTATAAAACCCGACCCTCATCCTCACCATTTTAGTTCAACCCAACCACTCCACTCACCCCCAACGTCCTCCCAGCTATTTCATCCCTCTTTGCACTTCCTCTCAACCTTGTGGAGCATTCCTAGGTGTTTTGCTTCGAGGGTTGAAGGACTTGGAGTAGAAAACTCCAAGTGATCTCCCCTTAGCTCCTTTGTGGTATGTTTCTTTCCACTTTTAGTTCTGGTTCAAAAGTTCTCTTGCTGTTAGCCTATTGATGTGGTTGTTTGTATTTCTATAGTATTTTTCACATGTATATATGTCCATTAAAAATTAACGATAGGTGATTTCACGTCATTTTCTGTTCTAATAGTTATGATTTTTGCATCATCAGTATGTCTAGATCTGCACTGGTTTTGTAAAACTCCATTTTCATGTTAGGGTTTTACCCAATTTTAGTTTTTCCCTATTCGGGTCAGTATCGAGTCGGTTCGAAAGAATATGAGTATGAGGCCCAAATGGCCGTATGAGCATGTTATGGAGGCTGAGTATGCCCGGCATGCATATGATAGTCTTAGTTATAATACTATATAGAATGAGTTATCAGTGTATACATGAGGTATGCATATGATTTTATAATTTAGCCAAGATTTTAGGCCTAGATCTAGGTTGTTTTAGCCTTTAGCATATGTTCGATATTTTTTGGGCATTTCATTTGCATGCAGCATATGAATTTCAGATCACTCTATTGTGCCTCTATGGGCCCATCGTGATTGCGTTTAGAGTTTTGAGGTGCATTTACCCTTCGTGCCTCGATTCCCGCCTATAGAGTAAATTTTACAACTCGAGTCAGTTTCAACTTTGGACGGTCTCAATCCGAGCCTTCCATCCATATTATATTGCACATACACATAGGTGAGTCCCACTAAGACACGAGCGAGACCCCAGCCCTCTTTCGGCCACTTGGGCTTGCCGCCAGTGAGACCCCAGCCCTCTTTCAGCCACCCATTTAGTATGGCTGTGACCACCTCGCGACCAGCTTTCCATTCGTACCACTCACGACAACCGGCGCTACCACAATTGCCGTCGGCAAATGAGTTTTTTTATCACTGTTCATTTTTTGATGATAGCGAGCCATCTCCAGCCTATCCGACCACCCACATAGCTCCTCCTCACCGAGATCTACATTTTGAGATAACCCACGATGACCACCACAGCCGTGATCACTGCCGGTGACGTCGCCTCAGTGACGGCGACACCGCCCTCTTTCTGGCCATTTTCTAGCTAGCTGGTGGCTGGACTCCTCCGATCGTCACCACCAGCACCTCCACCATGATACCCTTGTCAATCCCAACCGGCGGCGACCCCAGTCGTGCCGTAGTTGGTGGTAACCGGTGATGGGCGACGGGCAACGGCCGCCTCATCCTACCCGTTTGCCCGTGTTCGAATCTGTTCGCACGTGTTTTCATCCGCATGCCCGCGATCGCGTCCACTGTGCTTTCCCGAGTTCACCAGCCCGTGCCCCAGTTCATGTCCATCATGTCCACCCAATAAACCTGGCCCATTTTCCAGCTAACCCAGAGCTGGTTCAGTTCAATTTGGTCTAGTTTAGCTCAATTCAACCCGTTTCCATCGGTTTTTACCTCATTTTTGGTAATTTGATAAACTTTATATTAGTTTAGATACATATTCACACGATTTACCATGTTTTGATGTTATGATTACTTTTATTTATTTATTTATTATTATTATTAGTTATTTCTTATTATTATTGCATTTATTTATTATAATGCATGTTTATACAATTATTTATTATTAATAATGGTATATTTACTTATTAATATTAATCTTATTTATGTTTATTAAATTTTATATATATATATATATATATATATATATATATATATATATATATACATCTATCTATCTATCTATTTGCTTGTTCGCGTGTATGTGATTATTTATTTGTATTTAATTATGTATTCTTATATTGTATAGCTATGATATTATTAATATTCATTATTAATGATTTTTAACTATTTATTATATATATATATATTTATTTATATGCTTACTAATACGAGTATATATTGATATTTACTCGTGTTTACCTATGTACTTATATAGTGTAATTATATTATTATCTTTTGATTAGAGTATTACTTATGTTCATGTTTATGTATTTATTATTTATCTAATTATCTATGAGTGCATTTTCTTATTTATTTATTTATTTATTATTTGCTATTATTATGTCTCAATTTGCGTGCCAAATATTTAGTTATAGGTTTGATAGAATTGTTTTCTTTATTATGATGTATTGATGATATGAAGACACACTACGAGCATACATCATATAAAGATGTTAGTATTTTACTTAGTAGTGGGTTCCGATGTAGATTTCGGAGTTTGAACTCGCCATAGACGTATAGATATGCTTGGAGCTTGGACCACAGGTCCGTAGGACCTTCCCTCTCAGCTAGACTCCTCACGTGTAGAGTTTGATTGTGTTTTATACATAAGACGGCATTGTTAGAGTTTTATCGGATCCCTCCGACGTCGGGCCATTTAGTCGTGTTTCTAAACATGTTTAATAAAACTACGAGGATGAGATCCCTTATTAGTTTTCGAACTTAAGCTCAAGAAATGTATAATACATACCTCTTCCCTTGACCTATTATATAAATATGTATTTTTTATAGATTTCACAAATAAGTGGTGCGGAGAAATGTAAGGTAAACACACTCCTAATGCAACATATCTCCTCTTACCCACACTTACTTGTAAACACACTCACTTGCACCCACATTTCTATTTTTATCTCACCAAGCTCTTTGGATGATGGGTAAGTTTTCTTAGTTTCACTATGGCAATTAACTTGTACACTTATAAGCAACAAGTCATCCTTCGCAAGCACAAAGTGCCAAGAAAGCTTGCACCAACACACTTTCCTCCACCAGCACTCAACAAGTGTCAAAGAATCTTGCATCCAACAAGCTTTTCTTTACAAGCACCACCTAAGTACCAAGGAAGTAGAGTTGTAAATAGCATTTTCATGACCATTTACCATTTTAAAAAGTTTTACCATTTTAAAAATTTTACCATAAGCAAGCTATTAATCAAGTTTATAAGGTTCTGCCATAACTAAGTTTTCACCATTTTGTTGTTGGTTAAATGGTTAATATGGTCAAATTGGTTAAAAATTATATATCAAAAACCAACTTTATTAAATTGATTAAAATTTTGTTACCTAAAATACTTTCTCATTCACAAATAATAAATGTTTCAACCATCCAAACTATGTTAATCTAATATTATAAATTATGAAATAAGTAAATAAATAATGTAACTTAAGTAAATTCTTCAATATGATACTTGGACAACTGAAAGTTTCAAGATTAATATTGAGGTAGAAATCAGTTTTATAATTATATATAAAATAATTAAATAATATTCGGTTGAATCAGTAAATCAATTATGGTAGAGCATCCTACCATTACTGTTTATATATAAAGTTAGTTCTGTTAAATTAATTGAGGTTTTAACCATTTTTCTTATACGGTGAATAAGGTAGTCACCGTTTTTGTTCAATTTAATTCAAACCGATTTGTAAATTGGTATATTAGATGACCATTTACAGCCTTACAAGGAAGCTTGCAACCAACTCTTAACACCCTAGGAGTATTGCCACTTGAAGCTAGTCCAATCCTTTACCAAGTTTACTAGTTAAGTCAAAGGAGTCGTCCACAAGGTAGCACCTTCCTTCCTTTAGGCTAAGTGCTCATACACACTTCTAACACATTGGAAGTTTACAAATGATGTTCTATGCTTGAGTCTTGCCTCACATACAACCCTCATAGGTATTACACAATGAAAGCAGTAGATTAACTAGCAAGTTGGAAGGCAATCTAATCTCCAAGGCTTAAGAATCAATAAGGTCTAACATGGTCATAGGGGAATTAGAAGGATTAGACCACCTTCAAACACACTTCCCAAGGTGTTATTTATAGCCTAGGTAGCCTTCCATACAAATAGTAGCTGTTAGGACTTATCCTCCAAGTTTGTTTTTCTAACAACTAGTTATGACAAATTTTCAAACAATTGGTTGTCAAATGACCTGCCGATCTATCCATAACATGCATAGTTGCCTTTAGTTAAAAAGTTCGGTCACCTTCAATTGCCAATGTCTCTACTAAACATCCACCAACACTTCTTTGCCACTTTTTTTGACCATCTATCCATTGTCGATGTACATTTCGATCCCTGACACTCTGCTGAAATGCACACTTAAGCACTTCTTCCCCTTGTAATTGAGAGTTTGGCTGATCGAAGTCTCTACCGAAGTACCTACCGAACTTTCTATGCAATCCTTAGACTTCATCTTCTTGTCTTCGGTTGCCAAAGTCCCAGTCGAAGTAGCTGCTGTACTCTAATGAAATCCTACTTTCAATCTTTCAACTTTCAAATCTTGAAAGCTTTTATCTTCGGGGGTAATTGCAAGACTTGTAGGTGTCACTTAAAGAGTTTTTAATGTTGTAACATCAAAACAAAGATCAATAGGAAGTTTGGGAAGAGGTCAAAGGTATTGGTGATCATGAACTTGAGCATCTCCTCCTCCCTTATTAAAGTGAATGCATGCCCACGTACATGTATTTTATACTATATATGGATTTGTGTGCTTGCGAGTATATTTTAAAGCTATATCAACTAATTTGTAGGATCATATAGGTCAAAGTCCTAAGGATTTAATCCAAGTGTCTAAAAGGCTATATGGCGGCTAGATCCACATGCCTGTCGAAACCCAACTTAATAATAGTCTAAAATGAGACACAACGCATGCTAATGTGTGCTAGTGACCATTTATCCGGTCAACAGTAGAATCAATACATGGAATAATGAATGAGAAATAACAATGAAATAATAACACCTACAAGTCAAAAACAATATATTGCTCGAAAAATAAATATTAATAATAAATATATCACTCAAAGTCAACATAGCATATAAGCTCAATAAACAACTCATAAATCAATGGATATCTCGAAGCATGACTAACAATAAATAACGAAATAAAAACTAAATCAGTAAACACTACATGACGCATGCATATCTAGAAGCATATCAGTTAAAATGGTACCCAAATTAGCCAAATAAACATCGAAAACTAACGCATGTATATCTAGAAGCATATCAGTTAAAATGGTTCCCAAATTTGCCAAAGAAACATCGAAAACTATGTAAGACCCGACTCATCATGGCCAACTAAGTTGATTGGGGCAAGTCCGCCAAACAGAACAACTCGGCGAAGTCAACCCAACATCAAAGGCATGTGGATGCTTGTTGGTTTGGAGACCGTATGTATTATGCCTAAAGGTTGTTTGGCAGAACAACAGCACAAATCTAAAATGAAAGAAAAATCAGATCCTACTATGAACACAATCTAAATTTACTCGTCAATAAAATGAGGCATGGACATCAATTCCAATAGACAATTAATTATGAATCAAAACTATCTATCCATGAATCAATTTAGAAGTTTCTTTTAATAATAAGTGAGATCTAGGATGCTCAATTTCACCTAATTACCCTATAATACATAATAATCATTTCCACTAATTATAAGTCGATTAGGGTTAATAACCGAGGAAACAAATGTAATTGCAACGGGTGCTCACATCTTGTTACGACCTAGCCCTATTACCTAAATTATAAATGATTCTAATTAAGATATTATTGATTTCCCCATAGGCCAAACTAAATCTCTTCGTCTTACAAAAGTTAACTTGGCTTTCGTGGCATTAAGAACCTATTAGAATAATCAACTCTTGGTCAATCATAAAAAGGTAAAAAATGACAATTCTATATCACATTAGAATTAAAATCTATTGTTCATCCCAAATAAAAAATTTTAGCCCATAGAACTAGTAATCATCATCATCAACATCACATGACATCAAAAAAATTAATACAATCAGAAGAAAAGAAGAAGATATAAAGAAATCTAAATTTGATTCTTCAAGGCCTTAGTGCGGTCTCGTTCTCTTTTGTTGAATTGCTTTCTTGCTATTTGGCTTCATGGCTTCTTCTTCAGAAGTATCAATAGCCTCAACCTTTCAGATCACAAAAATGTAGAACTAGAAACTCTATTTGATGGACGAGATTTGAGGGTTAGGAAGAAGAACTCTCTTAACTCTCATTGGAGATGCAACTTTATAGATGTCCGAAGTTGACTGCTTCTAGAAAATTTCCTAAGTAGTTTAAATAAAACTTCCCAGGCCTCATGCATAGTGTGTGACCTTCATGTGCTCATTATTATTCACACTTTGAGTGTTGATCCTTTCTTGTGTTGCAAGTCACCTTTTTAATGTAGCTCTAGTCCACTACTTAGGTCCTAAACCATCATAATATCCACTTGTGCTCATCATCACCCTCATGTGCAGAAGTCGCTTTCTAGCTTTCACTGTTAGCCATGCATAGTTTGATCTCCTTCCTAGCAACTTCCGGGATCGCGACCTTAATTAGAGCGTGACAAATCTTCAACAATTCTCCTATCGTCACTTTATTTATTCTATTCAAAATTCCTAATTTCTATTAGAATTAATGCAAAAAAATTCCTAAGACTATTTAAGTGTATTCACATTAAATCAAAATAATAACTTTTTAATACAGTTATTAAGCCCCCAAATTTGAACTTTTACTAGTCTCTAGCAAAACATTAGACTTAAAACTCTTAATTCGTTAATCATCTTCAAACCACTGTCCTCACAAAAATTAATCAATCATACTCAGAAATCAGCTTTAACAATCAAGGAACTTAAAGAGGATAATTTCTTGCTAATCCTCCTAATCTCACCATTTAGCTCTACTTAAATCAACTTAAATTCCTGCTAAATACACTAAGAATCTGATCGTTATATGTTCTATCATAAGTATTCTCTCTACTAATCTGAATTCTTAAATAGTCAAGATTAATAGGATTTATTAGGTTGTTATGGGGCAAGGCATATGCTTGAAAAGGCCAACTGGATATCAAGCAAATACATTATTAATATAAAATCCTTACCTAATCAGCTATAAACTCAAAAATATTACCAACTATCTTCCTTGATTTTCTATCCAAAACTTGACTTCCCAACTCAAAACACACCATCGTCTCAATTTGGTTTTTAGAATAATCAATAACTCTTTCTGATTTTTCTTAACTTCACAACATATTTCAGTCCAAATCATCCCTACTTTTCAATCCCTTTGTCACTTTCCCAAAATACATTATCCGGACTACATATTCTCCTTCCATCAACACAAATGAACTTATGACTATTCAAGAAGGATTCAATCTTAACAACAGTAGGTGTAGGAGAATAAAAAACAAGGATGAAAACATAAATAGGTCAGGGCTCAAAATTATAAGGGACACAAAACTAGAGATTAATATAATGTCAAAATTTGTTCAAACTAAGTTATATAATCGGGATAGCTATTTAGGCTATGGTAGTTAAAACTCACCTTAATCATTTATAGACTATAAAAATTTTTCTAATTCGCCCCAAGAAATTTGGGATAGAATTCTAACTTACTTCATCTTTAAGCTCTTAACAAAAACTAAACCTCTTTAAGTATCACTAAATTCATAGCATAGGGGTCATTAATAGGAATAAGACTTATAACTAAACATTGCAACCAAACAATATTTCAAATTACTAACATGCTAATGCTTCACTATCATCAAACTTTCCAAGATAATTAACAAAATTAGCAAAAAGAGCAACAGATTTCTAACTTAATAGCAACAATGATCTAATCGCCCAGCATCAAAAAAACTAATCAAATTTGACATATAACAATGATAAATAATTAACTAACATCACAATATCACATAGTCTACTAACTACTACTACTGCTACTTAAAGTTTTACAGACCAATTATGCAGTTAATTCTTGCGGAATCGCTCCACCGCATATTAAAATAAACATAAGGAATAGTGAAATGTACTTGATTTGTTTTATCTATTATACTACTTAGTATTATAATCACTAACGTGGAATTGCCTCCTTGCAGACAGTGTGTGAGCTACTTTTGGGAAAACGGTCTAAGACTGTGGGATCTTTATATATATTTTTGTTAAAAAAAATGTTAGATATATTTGCTTAATTGTGAGTAACACCTGGCCAGCTAGGCCCACAATGTTGTAAAAAATTTGAGGCTCTTCCAGCATTTTTGTCATGATTGGCATGCCAACATTCACTCTTTCTTCCTCTTGCCCTATTTTAACTCTTGCTTTCCTGCACATTTTTATTATCAAGGCAGGGAACTACAAACCTTTAGAAGGCTTTACAGATTCTAAAACTAAATTCCAAATTAGTCTTCTAGCATCAATTTCATTGTGTCAACAATTACAGAGAGAAGGATAGCCCTATCCACTGTAACATTGGATACATGTGATGTGGGTATCATTCAACTGCAAACAAACTTGAGTAAAGGCACGTATCTTGGCAGCAGGGCACTAGCATGGAAATTGAGGTATTGATTATTCTTTTCTAGTTTCCGTGGAACATCTTGTTGCAGCTGACAACTGAGATTCCAGTACCTCAATGACAACTTCATTCATGAGCATGTCCTAGTTATCTTCCTCAAATTTGGCTAGTGGAGAATCTCATTGATTACCTAATGATTGAAGTCGACCCTAATCCCTCTCACAAAGGCGTAGTCATCATTCATGAATTCTTTTAGGAATGGTACTACTACCCCCCAGGATCAGCACAAAAGTCTGTCCATGATAACTTCTTGATAATGTCAGCTACATCTTCATCACTTCCCACTTCATCCCCAAGCTACGGCTCTCTCCCTTATCACTTGTTTCCTTGCTATATAGTCTACAAAAGTGGATTTAGCTTCACTCGAAATAAAGGGGAAAACTTGGTTCTCTCCATAGGGAATTCTCAGGTCTCAACTTCTTCTTTGTAGGGGAGGCATGTCTTCTGCTTCTTTTTTCTGTTTCTCCTTTTTCTTTTCTTCAGACACTTTTTTACTTTTCTTTCCTTTTCCTTTGGACTGTTGACTCTTAGAGGGACATCAGATGCTTGCCTCTTGCTTGATTTTTTTCCCTTGACACCAAAGTTGATTGCTGCTTAACTCTTCATTTTCTTTCCCTTTGAACCTCAAATTTCTCTTGAGCTGGTTCAACTTCTGTAAGTACAGGTTCAGGTGGAGGAGTAGCAATCATTGTTTCCTCTGGTTGTTCTATATTGAGTACACTTGGGTGGATGTTAGAAGGAATAATAGTAGGAGCTTCTGTGGCTAACTCAGGAGATGCAACTTCTGAGTACATTCTCCTTCAGCTATTATGGTTTCTTTAACATGTGCTCCTCACAAACTTCCACAATTGGTACGGTAGGTGCAGATTCTGGACCCTTGTCATCTATTACAAACTCTACAACTTTGTCAGCAACTATTTCTACAACTTCAGCAAACTTTTGCACTCCTTTAGTCTCAACAACTTGAATTTTTCTGAACTACTTTCACCTTTTTCTTTAGGTCTTGCTACCAACTTCTTGAAAAATGAGGTGATCATAGGTTGATTTGCTTCTCTCTGAAACTTCATCGGTGTACTTGGGCTTTGTTCACCAGTGTTGTCTCCTTCAATACTTCTCTTTTCTTCATCAACACCTGAGGGTACCATTGGTGTTGGGAAATATACACTCCAGTGAAAACAAGCCAGAAAATATTTTCCCTATTCGATGAAATGAATAGGAGACACCCAAGATAAAAATAGGTGAAAACTTTCCTCCCAATTTAGAGAAATGAAAACCAACCTACTCGATCAACTTTGATTAAGAAATCTCTTACAATCAAGTATCGAAATAAAATTTGAGAAAACTCTCCAAACCAAAATCAGATCAATAAGAAGATCTGAAAGATACAATTCTTGAGAAATTGAGAAAAATATCATACACCTCAAATGAAAAAATGGATCAATCTCACACCCTAGATTACGACCCCACTTCAACTTGAGATGATGAAAAACTTCTCCAAACTCTTCCCTTGTGAGTGAAACCACTCCCCGTTATATGTGGAAAACTCCACCCAATACATGTAGAAAATTCTACCAAAGTGTGAAAAACTTCACCCCAATAAAAGTAGAAACTCTACCCAAATGTGGAAAACTCTACCCAAAATAGTAACACTACTCCCAATTACAATCCACAGACAAAGGTAAAGAAAGAAAAGAAATTAACCACTGTTAATCTTATCGAAGAACCCGAAGTTATATCTTCACCTCACAACAAACAATTTCACTTTTTTCTCCCACATGCACTACCAATAGTAACCCTGTCTATATCTATAATCCCTCAAGTCTCCCCTAAAAGAGAACACTCCATGGAACTTCCTCAAAGAGAAAGCACACTGAACATATACATCTAATCACATATTTATAGACTAGAGATATGAATACCATTTGAAATGAAGAGCCAACTCCAAACATTACTTTTTGAGCATTGGAATCCTCACTAATGAGTCTATTCACGTATTTCACAAATTCTCATCGAATTCGTCGTACCTCTTGGTTTATTTTCATGTCTTCACGACTTTCAATGTGATTGAACACTTTCTCATGGGAGGGAGTATCTCAACAATTGGTCTACTCCCCTATGGGCTCGCAACTGTCTTGGTTTGATGTTTCGTACGCGTTGCCAATGATTTAGCAGGTGATACTCCAGTTTGGGTACTAATCTCTTGCTCTTATTCTTGCATTTGAAAATTTTGAATTGCTGGACTTCTACTTGTTTTTCCATTGGTGTATTAGGAGATACCTCAGCTGGTTTTGCTAATCGAGGTCCTATTGGGACAGAGGTATCTGGTTCCTACTCATGTACCTTTTTTGACTTAGATGCAACCGTTTTCTTTCTTACCATTCTACATAGAAAATAGGCAAAATGATGCATTTTAGCATAATACAAAAAATATTCCTCGAGATCATAGCTTTATTTTAAAAATCAGGATGCATGTCAACTACAACTAAGTACTAATAGTGAGAAATAGAAAGGAAAGACTGTCTATCTCATTAACTTCATTATATCTCAAAATAATCTCACTGGAACTAAGTGTCTATGCAAGATTCTTATGTTATTTGTGTTCTATGCGAAGAATATCAAAAGATAAGCAAATGCGTGTGTAATAACATCAGAATACACTTGTTCAGACAAAAACTTAAAAATATTTCTTACCTACAAAAGATTATTGTAGTAAAAATTAAAAAGAAGGAAACTTGTACTTGAATGGCGACTGCAAACTGTGTTAATAACCGAACGCATAGAATAGTACTAGGGATTAGACGCAAGAGATGAAAGGCGAAATTTTAGGGTTTGTTCACCTTATCCCCAAAACTTAGAGGAACAATTGTTTTGATTTAACACTCCACAACCTTCCTATTTTTACCTGTGTTTTTACCCAACTCGAATTGCATTGCTATGGGTCTGGGTCAACTTAGTTCATCAACGATGAATATATCTAATTGCGCCACATAAGTACTTGATACTTTATTCTTCTTACAAGCAAACATCTCAATTTTGGTTCACCTAAGAACCGAATCAGAAATATTACAATCAAGTCAAGTCATATTTAAAGTTGTTAGTTGGTACAACTCGATAGATAAAATATATCGAAATAACCCTCTTAATGTTATTAAAATGGAAGACATAATTAAATAGGCATCCAAACACGTCAAATATAAGTAAAAGTAAGAAAAGAAATAAATGCAGCTCAAGTGTATGTAGCATTTATCTGTCCTTCCGCCGAAGTCGATATAGGATTTGCAAGACCTACATATATTATATAAAAACTGTTAAGAACGAATGTTACTAGTCCAAAAAATAACTAATACAAACTTGAAAATGGGTATTCTATTACCAATGAAAACTTATGAAACTTCAAGATTGCCTCACATTGGGTGGTAAGTAAACATACTTAAGCAATTGCCGGCTTGCATGCACGGCTCATAATTATATTCATACATACATACAATACTTACGCCCTCACACCTTCTATGTCACTCGCCATGGTACTCGAGTGGCAAAAGGAATAGTTAAGTTAGTGCCACAATTTTTGAAAATGCGCTCCATTACGCAGTACCATCATACACCGTACTACCTCATGGTTTGAAAGAGTACTAATTTAGTACACACACACACACAATTTAGTACACAAAATATGACTAATATTCATAAGTAAATATAATGTTAATTATTACAAATAATTATGTAAACATTCATCATATATGATAAACATATAAATAAAAATAATTAAATAATAATAATAAATAAATAAATAATTAATTAATTAATTAAAATAATAAATAATGAAAAATCATCATAACATCCGATCTTGCTAAATCATGTGAATATGCATATAAACTAATATAGGGGCGGCTCTGAAATTACCAAAACAGGTCAAGAAACGGTCAAAAATGGGCCGAACCATACTGAATCAGACCAAACTAAATAGGCTGAACCAACCTGGTCTTGGGTTAATTGAAAAATGGGCTGGGTTGGATAGGCGGACCTGAATTGGACGGGCGGACTCGAACATGGGCTGGCGGGCTAGTGGACAAGATTCGGCAAGCGAATGCAGACGTGAGTAGGTGGACACGACGCGACCGCAAAGACAGGAAATGGGTCAAACGGGGTGACCGTTGCCCGTTGCTAGAAAGGTCTGATGGCAGCGTGACTTGGGTCACTGCCAGTCGGGATTGACAAAGGGGGCAAAGGCAGAGTTGTTGGTGGTGTCGATTGGAGGAGTCCGGCCACGGGTTGGCCAAAAAACAGTAAGAAAGGGGCGGAACCCTGCCAGGTGTAGGCAAAATCGCTGGTGGTGATCGCGGCTGCTACAGTGGACTATGCTGGTCCCAAACTGTAGAGATCTCATCAAGGGGAACCTGTCAGGGTGGTCGGCTTCACCAAAGGACACTCGCTGACACCGCAAAATGGTCTGAACGGGTGGTGGCATTGGCGAAAACTGACTGTAAAAACATCGTCGCCGGCGGTGATTGCGACAAGGCCAGTGGCGATCATGGGGTACAGACTGATAGCCAGCCGCGAGGTGCTCACCGTCATACCAATCCAGTGGCCGGAGGCGAGGCGGATATTCACCGGCGGCGAGTCGAAGTGGCGGCGGCATAATAGTGGAAATTTTCAAAATCATGGAACTCTAGAAATCAATGGGTGAAGATAAAGCCGAGTGGACAGATCTAATCTTGCCACATGGCACGATCTAGACAGCTGACAACTCGTGGCCTAGTGGGGCCCACCTATGGGTATATACAATATACATATGGATAGAAAGCTTGAATCGAGACCGTTTAATGTCCAAACTAACTCGAGTCGTCAAAGTGACTCTATAGGCAGGAATTGAGGGAAGAAAGGTTGAACCCTGAACTAAATCAAACTAGGCCCACAGGGGCACAATCAAATGATCTAAAATTATTATTCTACATGCAAATGATATGCTTAGAAAATCCCAAACTAATGCTAAACGCTGCAACAACCTATATCTAGGCCTAAAATCCTGGCTAACTCATAAAAAATCATATGCATACCTCATGTATACACCAATAACTCATGCTCTACTATATCATATCTGAAACTATCATATGCATGTCTGGCATACTCAACCTCTATAATATACTCATATGGCCATCTAACCTCATACTTATATTCTAAAAATTAGTCTGGCTTGAGCTAAATAGAACTAACTCGATACTGACCCGAACAGGGAAAAACTAAAATCGGGTAAAACCCTAACCCAAAAATGGGGTTTTACAATATAAAAGTGAATGTCATCACAAAATCACAGCCCTTACTTTAGTTAATTATTATTTTGTGTGTATGTGTATCCTTATTTTTCTATTTCCTTTTCTCCATTTTTTTTCCATACAATAATACTACTTTCTTCTCCATGGGTTACCTCCCATGCAGTGTTTATTTAGAGTCACTTACTTGACTCACAAAAGATTAGCTGGGCGATAATGTAATGGACGAGATCGAACGGATCACATCTCCTTCTGGATACCACTTGAGCCTGTGACTAGTAACCTTAAATTGGACACCTGATTTTTTATCTTTGATGCAAAGGCTCTATCTAATTCAGTTTTCCTGCTGATTTTAGGTAAGATCGGTGATGCATCTAATAGTGATACACATTCTGACTCATTACAATATCTTCCCAATCATTCATTGTTAATGCTGCTTCTAAAGGGTCTTAAGGATAAATTTCTTCATGCGCCTTAGCAAGCTCTTCTTACCAAATCCACTGAGAAACAATCATCGGCATCTTTAGGATATTACATTGCTTTGAACACATTGAACACTACTTCTTCATTAATAACTATAATGATTAGTTCTCCAGCTACTACATCAATCAAGGTTCTTCCAATGGCTAGAAATGGTTGCCCTATGATGAGCAATACTTCTTTATCCTCTTCAACGTCTATTATAATGAAATCAGCTAGAAAAATAAATTTGTCTACCTTTACCAACACATTCTCAATCTCTTTAGTATGGTAGATATAAGATTTACCAACAAGTTGCAGTTTCAGTGTGGTTGGTTTCATTTCACCTAAGCCCAACTTATCAAAAGACACAAAGGCATTAGATTGATGCTCATACCCAGATCATATAATGCCTAAATTGAAAACTCATTCAACCTTTGCATTTTTTATATAATTTTTTTCATAAACTTTGCATAGCTGGGCATTTGCTCATGTGCTTTGACAAATGAAATGTTGATGGATAGCTTCCTGAAAATATTCAAAATTTTTTGAAATTTATCATTCTACTTAGACTTCTGCCACCATTGGTGGTATTGTATTCTTGGCACATACTTTGTAGGAGTTACTTGAGGGGCATGAACTAGTGCTTCAACATTTTTAGGTGCATTAGCTAATTTCCTTCCTCTTCTCAATTCCACTCCCTTGCATTCCTTCCTTTCATCTACTTGGGGGATTATGCTGCTTGGCAAATGTCCTATTGGATTGTTGTTCAACACAATGGCCAAGTAACCAATTTGATTCTTAATGTTCCTCGTGGGAGCCTGTTATGATTGCATGAATTGTGTAAATATTTCTTCCATGGGCAACTTCTTCTCCACTGGTTGGTTGTTGAGGTCTAACTTATGCATTAGCCTAAAAACTAGGCAGTGCTTGAACTTGAGATTGAGACCTTTGCACTCCAGATTGATTACCTCTCCATCCACTGTTAGGATGATTCATATTGCCAGGATTGTAAGTATTTGAATGAGAGTTATTATGATTCCTATTGAAATTCTTAATGCAATTCACAAATTTTTGAATATGATAGACATTGTTCCAAAGTGCGAGAATATCCATAGTATTCACACTATGCTATAGCCTGTCCAAACATGGCAGTAGCTGAAGGTTGCATTCTCAACCCTTGCACATGTTTCGTCAAAGCATCAATCTAAGCTGAGAAAGCTACGTAGGCATCAACCTGAAAAACTCCTAGTGTAGCCTTTCTTGTGACTCTATCATATACCATCTGATAGTGGTTACTTGCAAGTTTTTCCATTAATTCAAGGCTACTTCATAATTCTTTATCATAAACGAGCCAACTATAGTTTTAATTTTATCCATCAACCTATTGTAAAAAGTTTGAATTTGCACCCTAGGTTGAATACCATGGAAAGGACATTTCCTTAATAAATCCTTGAACCTTTCCCATGTGTCATAAAAAGATTCAGTTTTTTACTACATAAATGAGGTGATATCATTCATGAATTGAACTATCCTAGAGGGTGAGAAATATTTTAAAATTAACTTCCTTGTCATGTCCTCCTAAGTAGTTATCGTATTTGGTGCTAACAAATTGAGCCAAAACCTGACTCTTCCACTTAGAGAAAATGAAATCATCCCAAGCCTAATTGCATCATTAGAAACTTGGTATTGTTTGTATGAATCACAGATTGCTACAAAATTCAGCAACTGAACATGAGGATCTTCAGTTGGGAATTCACTAAATTGTCAAACTGATTGGAGCATTTAAAACATCACAAGCCTCAATGCAAAGTTAATTGTGATGCTTTGAGGTTTCACAATGCTTGAATTGAACCCATCAAGTTGAGGTACTGCAAGTTCTGGCAATGCTCTCTTGTTAGGATTATCAATCTACTCAACATTCTGTAATCTCTGCCCTTCATTGTTACCAAGATTCTATGTCATGGCTTGCCTCTTTCCTTTTTTGATTCTTTTGCAAGTCTTTTCGATATCAGAATCAAAAGGTGCAAGGATTTCTGCTTCAAGCTCTTGCATACATTATGATCCTTGCATCTATAAGTAACCAAATTGAGATTTTAATAAATTAGAGATTAGAATGCGTACCCTTGCAGTGGATTAGATGGAAGACATTCTCACAGATTTATTCAACTCACAATTAGCAGAAGAATAAGGATCCACAACCTAGATCCCTAAAGCCTAAGTGCTGGCAACCTTTTATTTACCAAAGTCACTCCACTTGAAAACTAAAGTGATGTCAGTTGTATTAGGATGGTCTTATTTGTAGAAAAATCGAATAAGACTCTTACACTAATATGTATTCCCTAATATATACTCCAACCACAAATAGGAGATTTATGTAAATAGTAATTAGGGTTTAATTAGATCAATATCCTTAAATAGGAAAGTCCTAATAAATTTGTGATCCCCCAAATATTGGGCAAAAATTAATACCTCCAACATCTCCCACTCGCACAATATAGAAAGTAACACATCACCAATACATGGGTGAATCCCAAATTCTCCCACTCGCACATGAAATGTGTGGCAGTGCTTTCTTGGCTTGGTCATATGGGAAATGGACCGTACAGACTTGCGAGAAACCAACACAATATAGCTACTACTAGGCACCTATTAGGGATAACATAGGAGCTTTCAGATACTCATTGTTCCCTATACTATTGTGAAGTTTTAACCTCTCATATAAAAAATTATTCCACTCCTAGTATCCATATTACCCAGCCCATAGTTTGGGCAATAATAGTCATGACTTGGATATTGTCAAATAGTCTTCCATTCATAATGACTTTCTCAAACAAACCCCTTGTCATCGAATCATTAATGGTTAAAGGTAGCAAGCTAAAGAAAGTTATATAATTTTATTATCTAGAATATAATTGAAAGTATAATTGTACATGGAAACAAATATTGTTTCAAGGGTCTTATTCTTTGGGGAAGTAGGGATCATTCTCCCACTATCCTCTGGTTGAAAGAGCTCATACGGTATGAATCGCATGCTCTAGCGGATTCTATACTCGGAAAGATTATTACCCATAAAGAGCATAAGTTTTAATCAACTCCATACATATCTTAGTCCAATCACTACTCAGTAGTAATTGGCCTGGAACATTTACCATAGTTACATCAACAATGTATCTATCTTAAGTCTCACATTTGGCTATTTATAGGAGATATGGTTGTGGGAAACCATATCAACTATTATAGAACACAATCTCATCTTGATCTATATCAAGGTGACATACATGACATGAAGTACTGATGTCTCATCTCTCATTGCTATCTAAAAATAAAGGTAAATACCCGGTGAGAGAGTTATTCATCCCATTATACATACCATTCTTGTGTGTTAGTATAATTACAATGAAGTGAAAAATTATATTTCTAACATAAATAGTAGAAAATATAATAATGTCTAATGAAATACATAAAATCTAGGAATGTAGTCCCATCACTCTAACATGAGAGCTATACACATCATGAATAATAGGTTTGGTAAGTGGGACGGCATCCATCTATTGTGTAGAAATATATTTCAAGTTCACTTTATTCTATTGTACTATGTCTCCGATGAAGTTAAATTTGATATCAATGTGTTTGGTTTTGCTATGATATTTTGAATCCTTAGTATAAGTTATTGCGGTCTTGGTTATCACAAAAGATAGTCACACGATGCATAGATGAAGCTGTAACTCTCAAATGATGTAGAAAATGACTCAACCAAACACCCATTTGCATTGCACTAGCAACAGCTATGAATGCTACCTCCATGGTTGATAAAACAACACATGTATGCTTGTTGCTTGCAATGAAATAGCACCTCTATTTAGCAAGAAAACATAGGTAGAAGTAGATTTATGATGCTCCAAATTGCCAGCCCAATCAGCGTTTGTATAGCCAATCAGCTCCAAATCTGCACTTCTATATGAAAGAGAATAATGTGTAGTGCCTTTGAGGTAACTAAAGATCATTTTCACAGCTTGCCAATGTAATAGACTTGGATCTAATTGATATCTAAGACCCATAGCAGAGGCTATATCTAGTTGAGTGCATATCATGGCATACATTAAGCTACCAACTGCACTTACACATGGAATTCTAGTCATCTTTTCCTTCTTTCTTGGAGTCAAAGGGCCTGCTTTAAACTATACACCATTTGCTACTGGGGTATCTATGGATTTAGATGTACTCATGTTGAACCGTTCAAGAACTTTCTCAATATAAGATTCTTATGAAAGAGGGCAATCTATTTGAGCGATCCCGCTGAATTTTAACATTCAAAATAAATTCAGCTTCCCCCATGTCCCTCATTTTAAAATTAGAGGGCAACCATCCTTTAATGGAAAGTAGATGCTACCTATCATTATCAACTAGCAAAATATCATTCACATATAAAGATAGAATTACAAAAAAGATTTCTGAATGTTTTATGTATTCACATTGATCCTCTGGGATCATAGTGAAGCCATAAGAATTACAGCTTTGTGGAAACACAAATTCCATTGTCTGGATGATTGCTTTAGGCCATAGATTGAACATTGGAATTTGCACACCTTGTTCTCTTGACCTAGCACAACAAACCTTGTTGGTTGTTGTATGTATATCTCCTCATTCAACTCTCCATTCAAAAATGTGGTTTTAACATCCATTTGATGTAATTCTAGATCTAAATATGGTACTTTGAATAATAATAGATGAATTGAGGTAAATCAAACTACTAGAGAAAACATTTTCTTCGTAGTCAATACTTTCATGCAGAGTATAAACCTTGACAACTAGGTGAGCTTTGTATCTTTCAACTGAGCCATATGTCTTTCTTTTAAGTTACAAAACCCATTTTTGCCAATAGCCTTACGTCTTTGAGGAAGATCAACCAAAGTCTAAACTTTGTTAAACTTCATTCAATTAATTTCCTCTTCCTTTGTCATTTTTGACTTATCACTAGAAAGACTTGACAATGACTCCTTTAATTGTGTTAGGTTCATCCTCCTCTGGAGATTCAACCATTTCATCTTCCCTATGAAGCACTAAAGTTGCAGTCTCAATATTAAAATGATGTCGAGGGACAGGGGCACACTCACTACGGCATGATGGTTCTTCTTGAGAAATTTGAATATTCCTCTCATTCCCTCTTGGATGAAATTCCTCGTGATCATCTTCAACCTGTGGAAAAGAATGAAGTGGAGTAGTGCTAGAACCAGATTATTCAATCTAAAAAACATCAAAATCTGAAGTAATATCACCTCTTTGTGGAAAATCATTCTCTAGAAAAGTAATATCTTGTGATTCCAATCTAGAAATATTTCCATTTGCTTGTGAACCAATGAGCACATGGCCCTTGGAGTGTTCAGGATATCTAATAAAGATATACTTTTTGCCTCTAGGATCCAACTTGCCAAATTCGCTAAAAGGATCATGAACAAAAGTAGCCAAGCCCCATGGTTTTAAATGAGTAAGATTAGGCTTTCACCCAATCTATAACTCAAAATGTGTGGAAGACACCAATTTAGAAGGCACTCAGTTAAGTATGTAGGCCGCAATAAACAAGGCACCACTTCAAAAAATTGGAAGATTAGCCTGTGGCATCATAAACTTAACCATATCTAAAAGGATTTTATTCCTTTGCTCAACAACACCATTTTGTTGTGGCGTGTAAGGAATAGACTCTAACAACTCCCTTTTCTTCACACCACTCATGGGAGTGATCAAAAAGGTATTCTCACCTTCTATCAGTTTGCAAGGTTTTGATTTTGGTGTTTATCTAATTTTTAGCCATATACTGAAAACATTTGAAGCAATATAAGACTTTCTACCTATGGAAAATTAGGTATACTACACCAAAATGTGTGAAGTCATCAATGAAAGTGAAGAAGTAATGAGCATCATGCCTAGCTCTAACTTTCATAGGGCCATAGATGTCAAAATGAATGAGTTGCAATAGAGTTTGAGCTCTAGTAGCCTCTCCAAAAGGTTTCATAGTAGCTTTTCCTGCTAAGCAATGCTCACATAATGGCGAATAAATATGCAATTGAGGTTCTAAGAAGCCCTCTTTAGCTAAACGGTTCATACGATCTTGATCTATGTCCTAATTGTGAATTTCATACTGTCGCATCAATTAAAGCATTACTACTCAAAGCAAAAAATGAATAATTATTATTAATATTTGGAATTTGAGAATAATCAACATCCAAAATAATAAAACCACTAGAAATAAAACTAGATCCATAATACTCAAAACCAAAATAAATGCTTAATGTGTGACCACTAAAATTTAAAGAACATCCTAACTCCAAAAGGACTCTAATTGACACTAGATTACACTGAATATCTGGAGCATAAAGGATGTCATGTAAAGTGCGACCTCCTCGCAACACTAAATTGCTAGTGTCTACTCCTTTGACTTCAACTTTGGAGTTGTTGCCAATGTAAATCCATTGCATCCCTTGTGGAATCCGAAGAAACTCCACATATGCCCCTCGGTCTGTAGTTATATGTTCTGTTGCACTTGAATCTTCAATGCAAGAAGGATGTGAGTTGATCAACATCAAATAGAAGAAACATAAAGAGAAACATTAGAAAAGGAAGTAATCTTTTTAGGATCGGTGCCAAAACGAGCATAGTATCCTTTCCTCTCGCAATTGTAGCAAAAAACTATGCTCAAGTCCTTCTTTTCACGCTTCTTGGGATTCTTTGGTTGATCATTCTTAACTTGATGAAGCTTACTTTAAGGATTTGGCCTTTTCTTCTTAGGGTGCCGTCTTCTAGGACGTCGAGAACTAGAAGCTCGAGTTTGAGAAGATTTAGCTATTTATATATCTCCGGAGGATTTAGCCACCTAAAGACGCTCATCCTCTAACTCAAGATGGTGTGAAACATTACCAAAAGTTATAATGTTTTCATTATAGGTCAAATTCATTTTCATATACTCCCATGAATGGGGCAATGAATGAATAACTGTTCGGACCTATTGTCCATAAGAAAGAACATGTCCAAGCGGTTTTGAGCTCTTTGATTAAATTCCCCATTTCCCTAAGATGTTGTTTCATAGTAGTATTAGACCACTTCTTAAAGGAACCAATTTAATCGTCAACCACCTCAGTTAAGTGGCAGAAGTACTACCAAACTTATTTTTGAAGGCGATCCACAAAGAATAAGCAGTCTCATATTCGTAAAACACACACAACAAATAATTTTGCATCATGCTCAATACTATAATTCGAGTAGTGCTCTTCTTGGACTTCCAGGTAGTGTAAGCTTCTAAATCCCTTCTATGCTATGTAGAAATCTCATTGGCACTTGGAGTAGAAGGTTGCACAACATGAGTAATAGCCTCAACCACTTCCATGTCTTGTAGGATCAACTAAACCTTTCAGTTCCAGATATCATAATTTTCTTTACCAATCAACTTGTCCTCTTTATTCAAATAAGCAGCAATTTGTTTGGAAAGAGCCATTAGTGAACTTCAGAGACATAATAGCAAATTATAATTATTAGTAATACAATAATTATGCATTAAATTAACTATTAAGATATCTTAAAATTAATTATGTGGCATGTATTGAGTATTGAGCCGTGTTCGCAATCACTATACTTAACTCACACAATCAATCAAATTTATCATTAATAAATTTTATGAAATGATTTACTAAGATGAAATTAATTAAATAATCTCCAATCATTAGCTCCCAACGATCAAAATTGGTCCTACATGCATAATTTAGTAAATAAAAATGCATGTTAAGCACACCTTAAAGGTTATTTTAAAACCTTAGTACTCATTAAAATTAATCTAAAATGACCTAATACTCTCAACAGATCAACTTCAACATTAATTTAAAAAATCTTTATTTGAATAAAATTGAACTTGAGTCAATTGAGGACTACATAATTAATTGATTCCGAATTGTGGGAGATTACATATCTTGTTGGATAGGGAAACATGAACTAAATGACTTTTAATGGGTCAATTATGACTAGGGGTGGGTATCGGTCGGACATACATCGGACGAATTATTGTCCGTGTCTGTCCGAAATTTTGTCGAACAAAATTTGTCCGACTGACTTCGGACATCGAATTGTCCGTCGGGCCCAAGCAGTGTCCGCGGACAGACCAAACCCTCCTCGCCGCCGCCGCCTCCGCAACCTCCTCCGCCGCCGCCCCTGCCGCCATAGGAGGGTTGGCAATGTCAGTGACTGGACGGCCGCGGAGACGGTCGCCGGCGGCGGAATCGATGACGCGAGCAGAGGGTATCGACGGCGGAATTGACGACGAACGGCGATTCCGGCATCGTGGAGGCCAGGCGACGGCGGGGGCGCTCGGGGCATCACGGCAACGCCGCGGCGGGGCTTGGCGGCGACCATCGGCTTCCGGGCGACGCGGCGGCTGCGGCTGCTGCGGCGGAATCGACGACAAGCAGAGATTCCGGCATTGTGGAGGCCGGGCGACGGCGAGGGCGCTCGGGGCGATGGCGGCAACGCCGCGGCAGGGCCTGGCGGCGACGATCGGCGGCAGCGACCATGCAAGGGGGCGGTGCGGTTTGGACGGGGAAGAGAATGGGTCGGAGGTTTGATTGATGGCAATATCGTAAATAAGACTTGACTCGCCAATGTCTCGAGTCAATAATAATAACTAACTCGGAATAAATCCTAAAAAATTCCATAAAATCAGAAAAAATTCCATAAAATAAAATAAACACTACAACATCATAATGACATCTATAACTAATAACCCAACCCAAATTCTCCGTAACACGTCCTAACGCGGTAACTGGCCTAAACTAATTCCACAATCAACTATATATAAAATAAAAAATAATTGGCATACTCTCATATATTCTGATAACTCATTCTTTTCTGTTGTATTCATGATGTTATCATCATATACTTAGGTACGTATTATAAAAACCCGGAAAATATCGTGAAAAATGGCAGGTCGTTACACGTATAACCCTCATGACTCGTACACCCAACCAGCGTCGACTCAGTACACATATTCTAAAACATACTCGACTTGAACGATCAGTTCATAAGCATAAATCCCTGACTCAGATTTCTGGTTTTACATTATGTTTATAATGTGATATATTTTTTCGAAGATGGATCATATAAGTTTGTTATTAAATAACGGACACTCGGTTGGTCGTTCGGTCGGACAAAAAAATGTCCATGTTTGGTTTGTTTTAATTCGGTCGAATTTGGTCGGTCAAATTCGGTCGGACATATTTTGGACATCGGACAGACGGACAAATTCGGATGCCACGCCCACCCTTAATTATGACTAGGTTTCTTGACGGATTAGCATGGTTAACTCGGACACGGTCAAGATCAAGCCAATTCAGGTGGTTAAATGGTCATGACCAGAAATGGTCAGACCAATGTGCTCTTGGACAGGCCTTAATGAACTATCAAACCTGATCAAAGCCGGCAGGGAGGTAGTTGTAAGCAGTTCAAGTAATCGGACTTCGGTGAGCTCGCCGGTGATCATTGGCTGGCAGCTTCACCACGAGGAGACCTCAAGAGGAAGCTACCACCATCCCGGCCAACATGCATGGGGAGGAGGAGTTCGAACGACCGCAGCAGGAGTGAGATGAGTCACCGCCATGTGGAAAGCCTCTCCCTGGAGTTGCCTCGCCGGTGACGGGCTTGGGCGAGAGTGGGTCAGAGTTGACCAAGCTTCCTAGGAGATAGAAGAGCTAAAGATCTAAAGAAGAGGCTTCTTCTACAGTGGAGTTCATCAGGTCATGGACTTCTCTGACCAGGTTCCCAACGACAGTGGAGGTCAGGACAACACTATCTCTGGCCAAGACTTGGTAAAGAATCACACCTTTTTTTTATTGTTTGTGATTTTTCCTGTTTGAGCATGGCCGGAGTTCAGACTTCCTGGGTGGGAATTCGAAGGGGAGGGTTGGGTGTGTAGCTACGCAAGACACCTAGAGGGTCGTTGGCCACCGTCGCCCAACTCAGAGGTCGGCAACTAAGGTTAGGGTTTTCTAAGTTAGTTGATTTAGGACGTATTAAATTGATTAATCCTTAATCAAATTAACAAGAATCCTAAATCCGATTAACTAATTATCACAAAACAAACATGATAATCACAAATCTATTAATGATTCAATAACTAAGAAAAATAATTATGAAATTAATCAATAATCATACATAAATCATCAAATCATGATTAAAACACATGTAATTAATTAATTACCAACTTCTAGGCCATGAATAATAACTGATAACATCAATGTCTTATCAATTTTAACAATTACTTCGTGTATAAATATCAAAACTGATTGATTTATACAAAATCAGTTTAAAAAACATGGTTTTTAATTAATAAAATCAATAACAGTCATCATTTATGATTAATCATGCATGGATCAGTCCTAAACATCACGATTTACTTTAAAAATCATGGGAAAAGGTGGAAAACATCAAAAGACTCTTGATGCCAATGAAGATTTTAATAAATCAGAGATTAGAATGAATACCTTTGCAACAGATTAGATTGAAGATGTTCTTATAGATTTTTTAAACTTACAATTAGGACAAAAATAAAGATCCACAATCTAGACTCCCAAAGCCTAAGCGCCGGCAACCCTTCTCTCTACCAACGTCGCTCGAAAATAAAAAAAGTGACATCAGTTGTATTAAGGGGGTCGTATTTATAGAAAAGCCCAATAAGACTTGTACACTAATATGTATTCCCTAATTTATACTCCGACCACTATTACGATATTTATTTAAATAATAATTAGGATTTAATTAGATCATTCTCCTTCAATAGAAGAGTCCTAATAAATTTGGGATCTCCCAAATATTAGGCGTAATTAATACGTCCAACAAAAGTAAAACTAATTTCTTAACTATACTAGGCAAAATACAAAAACAAGAAAAGCTAATATAATTCCTTGTCAACGAGGACAAAAACTTGTGTATTTTATACTTACGCAACCAGACACATTGAACAAGTAATAATGTAGTGATTAGAGATAGTTCCCATGAGGAATTGTATAAGTTTTCTCACTTCTTACATACTCTCCTACCACTAATAGAAGATTTATTTAAATAATAATTAGGTTTAATTAGGTCAATGTCCTTCAATAGGAGAGTTCTAATAAATTTGGGATCTCCCCAAATATTGGGCGTAAATTAATACATCCAACAAAAAGTAAAACTAATTACTTAACTATACTAGGCAAAAGACAAAAACAAGAAAAGCTAATATAATTCCCCATCAACGATGACAAAAACTTGTGTATTTTATACTCACGCAACCACACACGTTGAACAAGTAATAATGCAGTGATTAGAGATCGTTCCCACGAGGAATTGTATAAGTTTTCTCACTACTTATTTAATTTATTAAAATAACTAGCCAAAATTAAAGAAAGATCAAATCTTACCCTTAAAACAATCTAAATGAACTTGTAAATAAATCGAGGCAAAGGCATCAATTACAAGAGACAATTAATAACGAGTTTAAACTATCTATCCGTGAATTAAACTACAAAGTTTCGTTTAATAATAAGTAAGATTTAGGATGTTCAATTTCACCTAATTACCACATTAATGTAGAATTATTATTTCCACCAATTAAAAATGTTGACTAGGGTTGATAACCAAGGAAACAAATATAATTGCAACAGACATTTGCATTTTATTACAACCTATCCCTATTAATTAAATTGATACATGCCTCTCCAAGAGATAACAAAGTGATGTACTAAGATCAATTCTTATATGTGAATATCTATAACATCAAGTATATGTCTTCCTCAACATTATAAACTAATTTAATGAAGATATCATTGATTTCCCTATGTCTAGGCAAAACCAAATCTCTTCATTTTCCAAATATTAGTTAGGCTTTCACCGCATTAAGAACCGATTACAATAATCAACCCTCGATCAATCATAAAAAGGTAGAAAATCACAATTCTACCTCACATCGCGATCCATTCTTCATCCCAGATAAAAATTTCACCCCTTGAAACTAGTCATTATCATCATCAAAATTGCATAACATCAAAGAAATCATTACAATCAAAAGAAAATGAAGAAATTCAAATTTAATTCTTCAAGGCCATAGTGCGGCTTCTTTCTCTTCTATTGAATTGCATTTTTGCTACTTGGCTTCATGACAACTTCTTCCGAATTTTCAAAACTCTCACCCTTTCATATCATAAAAATGCAAAACTAGACACTCTATTTGATGGATGAGACGTTAGGGTTAGGACGAAGAAGAAGAACTCTCTTAATATCATTGGAGATGCACCTTTATGGATGCCTTACTTGATTTTAGTTTTGTCCAATTTGGGCAATCTAGAGTTGGTTTGACCGAGCTCAAGCCAGACTAATTTTCAGATTATGAGTATGGGCCCAGATGACCGTATGAGCATATTATAGTTGCTGAGTGTGCCTGACATGCAAATGACAAGATCATGAGTTATCAGTGTAAATTGACGTATACAAATTTGCTTGTATATGCTAGCCAAGATTTTAGGCCTAGATCTAGGCCATTGCAGGGTTCAGTATCTGTTTGGGGATTTTTCGGGTATTTCATTTGCATGCAGCATATGAATTTTAGATCATTCGATTGTGCCCCTATGGGTCCAACTTGATTTAGTTCAGGGTTTGAAGCCCATTTAACTTTCTTGCCTCGATTCCCAACTTGACGGTCTCAATCTGAGCTTTCCGTCTATATGTATAGTGCCTGTACCCATAGATGGGCCCTTCTATGCCACAAGTTGTCAGACGTCCCGATCGTGCCACGTGGCAATATCTGAGCCATCCATTCATCTTTATCTTCACCCATTGATTTCCAGAGTTTCCACGATTCTAAAATTTTCCACTGTTACGCCACCGCCACTTCGGCTCGCCGCCTGTGACTCTCCACCTAGCCCCCGGCCACCATATTGGTATGCCTGTGACTACCTCGTAGCCGACTTTCAGTCCATACCCACGATCGCCACCGGCACCGCCACAGTCGTCACCGAAGACGAGGATTTTGGTTTTAGTTTTCACCACTGCCGCCACCTGTTTGGGTCGTTTTCCGGTGCCGGCGAGCCACCATTGGCTGATCCGACCACCCCGATAGCTTCTCCTCGTCGAGATCTCCATTTTGAGAATGACACCGACCTTTGCCATGGCTGCGATCGCCGCTGCCGACGTAGCTGCACATAGCAACAATGCTGCCCCTTTCCAGTTGATTTTCGGCCAGCTAGTGGCTAGACTCCTCCGATCGCCACCACCATGATGTTCCCCATCCTCCCCTCTTTCGAACACAACCGATAGCAACCTCCGTCATGCTGCTGTCGGCGTTCTCCGGCGACGGGCACCGCTGCCCCCTATTTACCTGTTTGCCTGGTTCGCCGTCTGCCTGACATGCAACCACATCCGCCCACTGGATCTTGTCCTATAGCCCGCCAACCCATGTCCGAGTCTCCTAGTCCAGTTCAGGTCTGCCTAGCCAATTTTTCATTAACCCAAACCATGTTGGTTTAGCCTATTTGGTTTGGTCTGGTTTGCTTGGTTCGATCTGGTTCAACTCATTTTTAGACTGTTTTCGCCCATTCTTGTACCATTTTCAATAATTCGAGAACTCTTTAATTACTTTAGATGCATATTCACATTGTTTAGCATGTATGGATGATATGAGTATTTTTCTTTAATTATTAATTATTTATTTATTTATTTATTTATTTATTCATGATTATTAATTTCTTATTATTTATATATTTGTTGAATGATGAATGCTTACATGATTATTTGTAATTAATAATATTATAATTAATTATTAATATTAGTCTTATTATGTTATTAAATTTTATATATTTTTTATATATTTATTGATTTATCTATTTGTATGTTCGCGTGTAAGTTATTATTTATTTGTATTTAATTATGCATTATTGTATTGTATAACTATGATAATATTAATATTCATTATTAATGATTATTAACTATTTGGTTGTTTATTTATTTATTTATTGAATTATTATATTTATTTATTTATATGTTTACTAACACAAGTGTATATTGATATTTACTCATGTTTACATGTATATTTATATTATATAATTATATTATTATTTTATGATTAAAGTATTGTTCATGTTTATGTACTTATTATTTATCTAATTATTTATGAATGCATTTTCATTGCTTTGTTTATTTATTTATTATTCATTATTATTATGTCTCAATTTGCATGCTAGGTGTTTAGTTATAAGTTTGTTAGCATTATTTTCTTTATTAGGATCTATTGATGATATGAGCACACACCACGGGCATACATCATATAAGGATGTTAGTATTTTACTCAATAGTGGGTTTTGATGTAGTTTTCGAAGTCTGAGCTCGTTGTAGATGTGCATATACGCTTGGAGCTTGGACCACAGGTCCGTAGGACTCTCCCTCTTGCTTAACTCCTTGCGTGTCGAGTTTAATCGTGTCTTTATACGTAGGATGGCATCGGCGGCGTTTTATTGCATCCCTCTGATGTCGGGCCATTTAGTTGTGTTTTCTACGCATGTTTAATAAAACTACAAGGATGAGATCCCTTGTTGGTTTTCGAACTTAAGCTCCAGAAATTTATGATGTAAGCCTCTTTCCTAAGTCTATTATGTAAGTACGTGCATTTTAACGGATTTCACGAATAAGAGAGTGAGCGTATGGTATGTATATTGCACTAGTACTCTTTCAAACCATGAGGTAGTGCGGTGTATGATGGTACTACGTAATGCAGCACATTTCCGGAATATGTGGCACTAACTTAACTGTTCCTTTTGCCACTCGAGTACCGTGGCGGGTGATATGGAAGGTGTGAGGGCATAGCATTGTATGTATGTATGAATATGATTATGAGCCATGCATGTGAGCTGGCAATTGCTTAAGTATGTTTGCTTACCACCCAGTGTGAGGCAATCTTGAAGTTTCATAAGTTTTCGTAGGTAATGGAATACCCATTTGCCAGATTGTATTAGTTATTTTTCAGACCAGTAACATTCATTACTGACAGTTTTCATATAATATATGTAGGTCATGCAAATCCTGAGTCAACTTTGGTGGGAGGACAGATAAATGCTACACACACTTGGGTTTCAGCACAATTATTTACTTTCTTACTTTTATTTATGTTCGATGTGTTTTGATAGGTATTTAATAATGTCTTCCATTCTCATGACACCAAAATGGTTGTTTCGATCTATTTCATCGATCGAGTCGTACCAATTGACAATTTTAAATATGACTCGACTCGATCGCAACAATTCTGATTCGGTTTTTAGGTGAACAAAAATTGGGGTGTTACACCCCAAGTTGGCAGCTGCTTCTAGAAAATTTCCTAAGCCATTTCCATAAATCTTCCCAGCCCTCATGCATAGTGTGTGATCCTCATGTGCTCATTATTACTCATGCTTTGAGTGTTGATCCTTTCTTGTATTGCTAGATGCCTTCTTAATGTAGCTCTAATCCACTGCTTAGGTCCTAAACCTTCATAATTTGCACTTGTGTTCATCATCACCATCATGTGCAGATGTCGCTTTCTAGCTTTATTTGTTGGTCATGTATAGTTTGATCTTCCTTCTTAGCAACTTCCATTTGGGACCACAACCTTAATGAAAGTGTTACAAACCTTCAACAATTCTCCAATATGGTTCAGTCCAAGCTTTTCCTTACGACTTAGATTGAATAATTCCAATTTAGACCGGGATTTAGAATAAAATCTTGATTTTATTTATTCTATTAGGAATTCCTAATTTCTATTATAATTAATTAACAAAAACATTTCTTAGACTATTAAAGCCGTATTCACATTAAATCAAAATAATAACTCTTTCAAAGAGTAATAAGATATTAGCTACCAGTTCACCTTCATTGGTCATTGCAACACCCCATGCAATATCCCCCAACTAGCTAGCTAGTTAGTCCCACATCCAATATCTATTAGGTAAGATCTAATATATTAGTTAGGATGATATTTACAATCTTTGACTTGATTAATCATTTTTGAAGAAATAACTAAGCTCATCTGTTTGCACTAATTGGGTTTACTATTATAGGTGGTATCAAAGCTGACCTGAGACCATAGTAGATAATAGAAGTCTGTATAAATACACGTAGGCTCATGAGACATATAAAGGAATTTTGATGACAAAATTTTATTAAGGTGAGTGAAATGTACTATCCCCCACTAGCTAGTTAGTATCTCATCCAATATCTAGATGGGTAAAATCCAATATATTGATGGGGTTGATATTTCTAATCTTCAACTAGGTTAATCACTTTTACAGAGATTACTAACCCATTGGTCTGAACTAATTAGGCAGGCCTGTTACACCCCAATTTGGCTTGGACCTGAATTGGATTGATGTGTTAAACCTTGGATTGATGATTCGCGATCTTTTAACATATTAAACAAACCACAACTAAGACCCAACCATTCAAGTGTTGTAAGAAGGAAGGACTCAACCATGAGTGATGCATGAACACACAACATGAAAATTACAATGCATGCATGAAAACATCAAAGGGTGGGCTCATGTAAATAGGACATCTATATGAGTCGAAGTTACAAAGGGGATTAAACCTAAAGAAAATCTGGCAGTCTCCCTTGTAACAAGCATTGGTGGAAGGAAACTTCCCACAACACAACCCGATATAAGAATAAAAATATATTACAAGGACAATAACGCAATCACAAGGTACAAGGATGCATGATCATCACTTCCGTGCACCTTTACCTACAAGCAATTAAATGGGGAAGCTATGGTCATCTATGCCACCACTTCACATCTAATTAGATAATCCCAGAACAACAATAAAATTACAAATCATATCACCAAGTTTGGGCTATGTTAGCTTTCAAAATACTAACATTTTCTCCTTCTCTATATGGCTTCAAGATTGTATACCTGAATGCAAACACAAAGGGATTGACATATTTGGTTATACCAGCAGTTTCAAGGCTTCGTAGTTTAGAGTGTACCTACAAACCCATGTTAGACTTGCATATTCTAGAGTAGTAGCATCTATGAAAGAACAAATGCAATTAAATATGTAAGGAGAACCATACGTACATGACATAAGTCATGAATATCACATGCCAACAAGTACATAATCTGTAAAGTCCAATGTCCTCCCCACAACTTCACCCTAAAATATAGTTTTAGCCACAAGGCATTCACAAAAGTCAAAGCCCATAACATATAGCCCCAAAAGATACATAATATAATCAAAATAACATGAATATCAAAACAAATACATAATATATATCCATTGCCAAGCAACCTCACCTACATGTATACAAGAAAACACCTCAATAATTGGGTGACTACTGATCCTGTTACTAATAGGAAGCATGACAAAGTGGCAGATGGATCACTAGAATATCCACGAGAATAACATGAAACTATTTAGAACATCACATAAGGCATGAACCACCAATCCTAAGCTATGGCTCACCATGTAGCACAAGCATAATAACATCAAACTTACAACCTTATATCCTCTATATATTACCCACCAAGGCACTCAACTGGTAAAGGAACCCGTGCCCATGATTTCCAAAAACCACGTTGCATAGCACAATACTCACATGTCTTTACACCACCCATGATAAGAGGGTGCACTTGGTATAGGTATCACATACATGTCCCATCTCTCATACGTGAAAACTGAAAACACTCATATATTATGGAGTTGGCCTAGAAAGGGAATATATAAATAGCACTAAAGTGATTTTGACTAGATCTCATTGTTTTTAAAATGACATCAAGGGATCTCACTAGTTAGTTAAACTATAGAAAAATTAGCTCAATAGCCCAAAATTAGTGTGCTCTAATAAAATGTCACTAATTTTGTTCTCGATCATGGAAAACAAAAACAATGGTAGAGAGTCAAACAGAGGACAATCCTAGTGGACTGGTTCTCCTAATGGATTGGTGAGTAGAGCTTCTAATCCTAACTCGGCAAGCTCACTTGGTCCACACATCCTAACACAATCAATACTATTTAAATCCTAATCGTGTTGAAATGCATAATATAAGATGCATGAAAAGACTATTTGTAAAACCCACGATTTGAGTCAGGGTTTTATATTCAGAACCTGTCGGTTCAACTACTATTTTCGAGTCTAGTCAGTTTCAAAACATGTGTACTGAACCGACGCCAGTCGCATGTATGAACTATGAGGGTCATGCATACCCAAGTATATAATGATAATGTCATGAACACATCAGAACAGAATGAGTTATCATAATATATAAGAGTATGCCAGTTATTTTTTTTTATATTTATATATAGTAGATCGTAGAATTAGTTTAGGCCGTTTATCGCGTTAGGACACGCTACGGGCAGTTTGGGTGGGTTGATAGTCCTAAAGGATATCATTATGATGTTCCGATGATTGTTGTATTTTCTAGGATTTTCCCCGATTTTTTTGGATTTTTTAGGATTTTCTAGGACTTAGTTATTATTCTTAACTCGAGACGGAGTAGAGTCAAGTAATATTTACAAGTTTGCCACCCAACCATTTCTTCTCCACCCCGACACTTTCCACTTCCAAACCCTAGCCGCCCCCTCTGTTTGGTGCCACCACCGCTGGCGCCGTCATCACCTTGCCACCGGGTGTCGCCGCCTAGCCCCGCCATTGTGTTGCCGTGCCGCCCCGGCCAACCCCGGCCGTTGCCAGACCGCCATGGCGCCGGAATCGCCGCAGCTACGTTTCAGTCACATCGCCGATTTTGCCGCCGGCGACCATCGCAGCTGCCATCCAGGGGTCACCTAAGCACCATCGACCAAACAGTGACCTTTCCCAACCAGAACGGAGGCCATCGCCGCCCAGGCTAGCCGGATCGAGTCCCCCATCGTCGCCGCCTCTGTTTTAGCCATTTTCCGGCGAGTTGCCACCTTTGTCGACCATGTCGATGCTGTAGATGCGTTGGGCTCGCCGAGCCGGTTCCAATAGTACCCAATATGACCCCTATCCAGCCAATAGACGCCGCCGGTGATTGTCACTGGAAAACCGTCGAAAGCTGCCGAAAAACTACTGAAACCTGCCTGAAAACCGCCGGAACCTGACGGAAAATCGGATTTGCTAGAATTCGTCGGATCTTCCACGGTGCTCATCCAGTCTGATCCCGATCGAACTTTGGGGGTCGACGAGCATAGAATTCGAGCTTCGAGACTCACGACGGAACCCTAGTCGTCGCCGATTGCCGACGACGTGAGGTATAATTATCTCCGAATTTATAATTTAAACTCGATGATTGTTAGCACAACATGCTAGGGTTGGTTTATTGATGTGATTAATGCTTAATTATGGATGAAACGATGAGTTGCATGATGAGATTAAGTGTGAATGAAGACTAAGTGATCTAATGAGGGCATGATAAGTGACTATGACGTAACTTAGAAAAACGTAATAAAATTAGTATGAATAGGATGAGTTAGAATTATTTTCACATCAATGAATATTTGGCTCTAGCTGGATACTGTTTGTATTTTGACTGTGATGTTCATTGTGTTTGATGCATCATTTAATTAGCGGGCGTTAGTATTTAGTTTTGATGTGTAGGTATGGAGTAGGAGCTCGCCGCCTATGCGCAATGACATGCTTGGAGCTTCTACCAGGTCCATTTAGGACTCGTCTCTGTTTTACGTTCTCTTCTATTGTATGTTTATTTTATTATTTACAGGATGGGTTAAGTGGCGTTTTATTGGATCCCACTTAACTCGGGCCGTTTAACCGAACAGTTTTCCGAATTAATAACCCCTCGTGGATGAGATCCTTCGAGGATGATTTTGAAAACAAGATCCACCACAAGTTGCCTTCGGGCCTATTATATAAATCCCTACCTAGACCTATATATATGTAGTTTTCGCGTTTTCAGTGAGACGAGAGATGGAGAAACCAACTGCACATACCATGAGCGGATGCCGTGATAGTCAAAGCGGGCTCTGGATTAGTGCCAGCAGACTGTTCCATTCCCGAGGGATTCTGACAACTCCGCGTTTGAGTTCCTCACACCCGAAAAATGTGGAGGTTTACGGGTATTGTTTAGTACAGCGTATGTCCGAACTTGTGGTTCAAAGGGTACTAAAGGCGACTGCCTGAGAGTACTCGGCCTTCGTGCTCAAGGCCAGAAGAAATATGGAGGTAAGGAGAGGGCTTAGGATTTGAGACCATAAAATGAAGTAAGAAAATGCCGAGAGCGGCATCAGCAGCAGCAGATCAGTAATTTCGGGATGCTACCGGGTCTACAGCCCAGTGGCTCCTCATTAGTGCCCTTCAGAGTGTTCTCATGGAATATATATGATGTTTTCTTTCATATGAGAGTTTGCTCTCATAGCCAGCTTGTTATAGTTATTTTATCATCTGAACTAGTAACACTTGTTACTGACGTGTTTTTATATTATTTGTAGGTAATAATCACGAGTTGGAGGAGCCAGCTTGGACGGAGGAGCACTATTGTCGCTTGCACACATGTCAGTCGATAGAGTGGTTAATATTCTATTTATGATGCTATTATATTGTGAAAGATGTGAAATGCTAAGACATGATAGGATATGATTAAATGCAATGAGATAATGTTTTGACGTGATGAAATGCTAAGACATGATGACAAGAGGTGAAATGCGATCAGAGCGCGCAGCGGAAGTGTGGTGGGTTGAAACCCAAGTTCCATAATGAGTATACAGTATATTAGATTATGTGTGATTGAAATTGTTGATATATGCATATATATGGGTATATTTTGTTTTGACAGGGTGGACCCTAATTGCACTTTTAGGGGAGACTCTGTCCGTTTTGTTTTTAGATTTTTATTGAGTTTGATCGTAATTGTATTGGTGTGTACTTTGAATTGCATGTCATTCATGTAGTACCATATTAGGGTTTATGCATTCATCCATGCATTGTGAGTTGTATCTTCATCTTAAGACGCTGAGATTGGATCCGCATGAGTTAGGTTCGGGTTAGCCGACCTAACTGGGGCCTGTAACATACCGGTTCGGTTCACAAGCGTGAACCGGATTTGGGGTGTTACGGAATTGGGATCAGAGCCACTCTCGGTCGATTAAGATGTAAGATACTTTTATAGGTGATGTGTGTGCAAAGACTACTCCAAGTCTAGCTGGCAGGTATGTTTCTGTTTATTTTCTTTACATACAGATTTTTCTTCATAAGTTGTTTAGATAACAGTGTATTCAGGGCTTGATCAGAAATATGTGGAATTGGCCTTAGTTGAGCTGGCAGGTCATTTCTATGGATTTTTATCATGATATCAGACTGTTTGTCAGTTAGATGTGAGCAGGGAATATTGTAGTGCTAGCAGAGGTATAATGGGTATAAGGTCTCATCTTGTACCAGACTCGGACGTTAGCAGATGTGAGCAGGAATCTGACAGGATTGTCATGATGGGCTTAGAGACCCACTAGTTCTATCCATCACATAAGTGAATTGGATGATTGACGAAGTGTTCGTGCCTTGCATGTCACCACATTAGTCTTGTTTCCATGGGACATGGTGCACATGATGGGAATGAGTTAAAAAGAAAAGGGGTAACAGTAAGGAGCTTGAAGTATAGAGATATTGATAAGTTAGTTGGCACATGAGATGGACCACTTCCAGAAGATAGTGATGAATGACGATGAGTAGCGTGGTGGATCGACAGTTCGATTAGCACTTCACCACCTCCCCCTCTTCCACTAGTTGATGACCTATTGGCAACAGTTTTAGCTTCACTTTGCCAGACAAAGGTCTCGATATGATGAGGAAAAGATCAGGACTACTATTGCCTACGAGATCAGATATTTGACAGGATTCCACTAGAGATAAGGTACCAGACCATTGATTGCCGTTTGAGGGCCAACCAACACTGATGGAAGTAGCCACTCTAGATTTTAGGAGATTAGAGTGGGTTCGGCATAGGTTTACCATCATATGTGTCAGCACCATGATCCAAACCCCTCCGGATCAGACACGCATGATTGGACAACCTAAGCAGAGTTGTTAGCAACCACGTCTAGGAGACATACAAATGGAGGAAGACATGTTAGAGAAGATAGTGGATTTACGATGCATACGACCAGGATCAGATTTTTAGCACCTAGGTAGCACTGTTGCCGACAGAGCTGCACAACCACCGACCGAGTGCACAACCACCGACCGAGTGCACAACCACCGACCGAGTTGCACAACTGCCGACCGAGTGCACAACCGCTGACCGAGTTGCACAACCGCCGACCGAGTTGTACAACTGCCAACCGAGTTGCACGACCGTCGACCGAGTCACACAACCACCGCCGAGGTGCACAACCACTGTCCGAGATGCACTACCACCGACCGAAGATGCACTACCGCCGTCCGTGTATTGCTCATCCGCCGACCGAGTAGATTAGTTAGAGCTTAGTAGGGCTAGAACTTGAGGAACAAGATATAGCTACAATGGAAATTAGCAGAACAGAGAAGAGTTAGGAAAACTAAGGTTATTTGGATGAGATAGCATAGGATCCGACTTCACAGCTCTCTTGCAATCATTGTCTTGACCTGACACCCTTGGGTCAGATGTATATTACAAGATAACCCCATCAGCCACTATTAGTGACAGTCTCATAGGGATGCGCATGGATAGAATCAGGGAACATGACAGTATGACCTCCAGATGGGACGGTCACAATGATCAGATTGTGCAGATTGCATGATAGTACATCCATGGGCCACAACCAGCATACATAGATCAGATGGTTAGTAGATGGTCACACTCATGTTGAACCCATTTAGTGATGGGCCAACCAGTGATAGGAATTTGACTTATATTAGAGTATTGGGCATAGATAGAGGGTTAGTGAGGAAGGGTTTTTCAGAAGGATAGTGATTCCCTTGTGTTTCGCCAGCACGATTAGGTTCTCACCTTGAGACATAGGATTGAGCCTTGCCCTGAGTATAGAGGTACCTTTATGGTACTGATTAGGGTTTACAGTGCAGGTAGATGTTTGCAGACCGACCTTCTGATGAGGATTTCACCCCAGCATGAGAGCGATGTAGACAGAGACTTCAGACAGACCATGCTGACCAGAGTGATCAGTGTATGCTCATCTTGATTGATAGCCTTGCTTGAGAGTCTACCACAACGGTAGTAGTCATGTGAGTCAAGATTAGTGACTACAAATCGGTACGGGACGGCAGGTCACACACCACTGAAGAGCGGATGAGACACGTGTCGAACCTCATTATGAGTCCCCGTAGACTTGAGGGGAGACAGTGGTTCTTTGGGTCGTTTGAACCCCGCCCGTTTAGAAGTGCGTGACTAGTACAGTATCGAGAAACATGTGCCTACTGTTAGCTGATTGAACTAGAGCCATTTAGGAGCCGTTTCTGAGATTCGTCATTGATTGACTGTTCCACAGCCTGATCACCTGTGGCATAGTGAATTATGGTGATCTTAGAGACAAGTCCATAGACCTACCGATATTTTGGCCACCCAGTACGCTACATAGGGATTTCATCTCCCCTACCACTTGCATGACACCTTGACCTCACCATAGATCAGAGGGACATACCTATGTAGCAGGTCTTTCTTAGCCTAGTGGAGTTCCCTTATTTACCTGACGTCAGATACCACATGTGAGGATGAGATGTCACCTATCGAGAGTTCTTGAGCAGTGTGACTAGATTTCCACGAGATTCAGTCTCCTTTCCTATAACCCAGAGATGTTAGACAAAGTGGAGTTTTCACTTGAGAATTTCCACTCACCCCTCTGTATGTATCAGTTCTACCATCAGCTTATCCAGATGATTGAGATGAGTATACATTGACCAGAGCACATGCCACAGACCAGATGTAGGCTCTACAGACCATGCAGAGTATGTTATCATACTCCTTGAGACACACTGTGTATGTACAGGTGTTCTCACCTCCTTTCAGCAGTAGTTAGTGGTTGTATAGATAGTCACCTGAGCCATAGTATGCAGTAGAGTCATAGCAGCTATCCTTGTTCTCTTATAGAACAGAGTGAGATACTTGACTCAGGACCGAGTCAACTAGGACCCAGTGAGCGGTCCAGTTCCTTATATAGGGACACCTGAGAGTTGGATCTAGACTGGCGACAGTGAGCCATGCAGCTCATTAGTTTATACACTCGACCTAGTAGGAGACTCATAGCACACTTTAGGTTGGTTGTAGGACTTAGGAATAGAGTTTCCTGAGAGTACATGTAGGTGACTTTTCACAGATGAGGATTAGAGGGACATGGGTAGATGCTAGCAGGTAGGTCTTACCCTCGATGTAGTTTTCCTAGACATAGCTCAGATTAGAACCTTGCGATACTCTAGAGTATCTGCTTGACCAACCTAGTAGGCCCTTAGGGGTGAGCTAGGTTTTCCCGCCGAGTTAGTAGTAGGGATCAGAACAGAAGAGCATGATGATGGTAATGTCAGAATAGGCACAGACAATAGTAGGGATCAGAACAGAAGAGAATGATGATGGTAATGTCAGAACAGGCATAGACACAGTATAGGATAACAGAGAAGGATGTTGATAATGTCAACAGACATCGACGTAGCAGAACCAGCCATGTTTGAGGTGGTCAGCATCATCAGTGAGGACTCGCTACGTAGGAACTATTGAAGCAGTAGAGGATACGACTGATGTGTATCCAGCTTCCAGGAACTAGTTTCAGTAGAACCTCCTTGAGTTGAAATTTCGAGGACGAAATTTTTATAAGGAGGGAAGATTGTAAAACCCACGATTTGAGTCAGGGTTTTATATTCAGAACTGGTCGGTTCGACCGTTATTTTCGAGTCGAGTCAGTTTCAGAACACGTGTACTGAGCCGACGCCAGTCGCGTGTATGAGCTATGAGGGTCATGCGTACCCAAGTATATGATGATAACGTCATGAACATAGCAGAACAGAATGAGTTATCAGAATATATGAGAGTATGCCAGTTATTTTTTTATATTTTTATATATAGTGGATCGTAGAATTAGTTTTAGGTCGTTTACCGCGTTAGGATGCGTTACGGGCAGTTTGGGTGGGTTGATAGTTCTAGAGCATATCATTATGATGTTTTGGTGTTTGTTTGATTTTATAGGATTTTTCCCAATTTTTATGAATTTTTTAGGATTTTCTATGACTTAGTTATTATTCTTGACTCGAGACGGAGTCGAGTCAAGTAATATTTACAAGTTTGCCACCCAACCATTTCTTCTCCCCCTCGACACTTTCCCCATCCAAACCCTAGCCTGCCTCCACTGTTTGGTGCTCGCCACCGTGCCATGGTCGCCTGCCACCGAGCATCGCTGCCTAGCCCCGCCATGGTGTCGCCATGCCGCCCTGACCAGTCCCGACCGCTGCCAGACCACCGTGACGCCGAAATCGCCGCGCCTAGCGCCGTGGCTATGTTTCAGTCGCGTCGCCGATTTCACCGCCGGCGACCATCGCCAGCCGCCATCCGGTGGTCGCCTCGGCACCCTCGACCACCCAGTGACCTTTCCTGACCGGAGCGGAGGCCATCGCCGCCCAGGCCGGCCGGATCTAGTCACCCATCGCCGCCGCCTCTGTTTTGCCATTTTTCGGTGAGCCGCCACCTCCGCTGACCATGTCGACGTCGTAGATGCGTCGGGCTCGCCGAGCCGGTTCCAATGGTACCCAATATGACCCCTATCCAGCCAGTAGACGCCGTCGGTGATTGTCGCCGGAAAACCACCGGAAGCTACCGAAAACTCGCCGGAACCTGACTGGAAAACCGGATTTGCTAGAATTCGTCGGATCTTCCGCGGAGCTCATCCAGTCGATCCTGATCGAACTTCGGACACCGACGAGCACCGAATTTGAGCTCCGAGACGCGCGACGGAACCCTAGTCGTCGCCGATTGCCGACGACGTGAGGTATAATTACCTCTGAATTTATAATTTAAACTTGATGATTGTTAGCATAGCATGCTACGGTTGGTTTATTGATGTGATTAATGCTTAATTATGGATGAAACGATGAGTTGCATGATGAGATTAAGTGTGAATGAAGAGTAAGTGATCTAATGAGAGCATGATAAGTGACTACGACGTAACTTAGAAAAACGTAATAAAATTAGTATGAATAGGATGAGTTAGAATTATTTTCACATCTATGAATATTTGGCTGTAGCTGGATACTGTTTGTATTTTGAGTGTGATGTTCATTGCGTTTGATGCATCATTTAGTTAGCGGGCGTTAGTATTTAGTTTTGATGTGTAGGTACGGAGTAGGAGCTCGCCGCCTAGGCGCGATGACATGCTTGGAGCTTCTACCAGGTCCATTTAGGACTCGTCTTTGTTTTACGTTCTCTTCTATTGTATGTTTATTTTATTATTTGCAGGACGGGTTAAGTGGCGTTTTATTGGATCCACTTAACTCGGGCCGTTTAACCGAACAGTTTTCCGGATTAATAACCCCTCAAGGATGAGATCCCTCGAGGATGATTTCGAAAACAAGATCCACTACAAGTTGCCTTCGGGCCTATTATATAAATCCCTACCTAGACCTATATATATATAGTTTATCGCGTTTTCAGTGAGACGAGAGATGGAGAAACCGACTGCACGTACCATGAGTGGATGCCGTGATAATCAAAGCGGGCTCTGGATTAGTGCCAGTGGACTGTTCCATTCCCGAGGGATTCTGACAACTCCGTGTTTGAGTTCCTCACACCCGGAGAACGTGGAGGTTTACGGGTACTGTTTAGTACAGCGCATGTCCGGACTTGTGGTTCAAAGGGTACTAAAGGCGACTGCCTGAGAGTACTCGACCTTCGTGCTCAAGGCCAGGAGAAATATGGAGGTAAGGAGAGGGCTTAGGATTTGAGACCAGAAAATGAAGTAAGAAAATGCCGAGAGCGGCATCAGCAGCAACAGATCAGTAAGTTCGGGATGCTACCGGGTCTGCAGCCTAGTGGCTCCTCAGTAGTGCCCTTCAGAGTGTTCACGTGGAGTATATGATGTTTTCTTTCATATGAGAGTTTGCTCTCATAGCCAGCTTGTTATAGTTATTTTATTTTCCGGACCAGTAACACTTGTTACTGACGTGTTTTTATATTATATGTAGGTAATAATCACGAGTTGGAGGAGCCAGCTTGGACGGAGGAGCACTATTGTCGCTTGCACACATGTCAGTCGATAGAGTGGTTAATATTCTATTTATGATGCTATTATATTGTGAATGATGTGAAATGCTAAGACATGATAGGATATGATTAAATGCAATGAGATGATGTTATGACGTGATGAAAAGCTAAGACATGATGACAAGAGGTGAAATGTGATCAGAGCGCGCAGCGGAAGTGTGGTGGGTTGAAACCCAAGTTCCATAATGAGTATAAAGCATATTAGATTATGTGTGATTGAAATTGTTGATATATGCATATATATTGGTATATGTTATTTTGACAGGGTGGACCCTAATTGCACTTTTAGGGAGACTCTGTCCGTTTTATTTTAGAATTTTTATTGAGTTTGATCATAATTGTATTGGTATGTACTTTGAATTGCATGTCATTCATGTAGTACCATGTTAGGGTTTGTGCATTCATCCATGCATTGCGAGTTGTATCTTCATCTTAAGACGCCGAGATTGGATCCGCATGAGTTAGGTTCGGGTTAGCTAACCTAACCGAAGCTTGTAACATGCCACTTTGGTTCACAAGCGTGAACCAGATTTGGGGTGTTACACTATTACACAACACATATTATATCAAGGAACAACTCCACATGGAAATCAAGACGTATAGAAGGCACCACGAGCATAAACACATCAATCTCATGTAAACATGCAAGCTGTCAAACACTTGAGTTCGCGACTAGATCTAATATGATGATTTATTGCACAGCCCAAATATCATCCAAATAGCCTCAAATTGTAGAGGAGTACACATAATATCCATGGGAACAAGTACATTTAATTTCATGAGAAAATAAGGAGTTTGCTATTTTACCCATTTTATAAAGTTAGTAGAACAATTTGTAATGATCTGGAATCACGGATTTATTGACTAACCAAATTGTGTCCAAAAAACTCAAACAAAAATACCAAATTATAGATAGCTAACATTGAATATACAACAAGTTGTTACGTCAAAATTCAATCATTTGCCTAGTTGATAAAATCGCACAAAAAAGACTCAATTTTCTAAAAAGTAACTGAACCGATATATGCATTATGTAGTAAAATTCAAAACACCAAGTAACTAGATTCAATTCACTCTAAAATTAATTCTACAACAACGCAACATGCATATCAGAAATCATATACTATGTTTCATTACGAAGTTTTGTCTCAATGGTATTTTATTAAATCAGTCAATCATGAACAGGGAATAAATTTCTAGAAAAATAGTCAAAATAGATATTACAATAAAATCTAGTGTAAATACTAAATGAACTCTAATTAAGATGAAACAAATTGAGTTAAATTCTAACATCCAGATCTAGTTTTCAGAGAAATTTCAAGTCAAAACTTTATTTTTTAGGTCGTTTTACAGAGGTAAAATTTTATCAAACAGCTAGAGGATAGATTTAGAACCACACAACAACTCAACATTTTAACGTGATCAAAAGGCTAATTGATGTAAAGATAATTTATATAATTTTTACCCTTGAAACTTATATTTGTTAGTGTTGTTTGAAGGTTAATAAGGACTAATTAGGAGCATTACGTGAGAAAGCTTGGAGCTACAAAAGTCAGAATGTAGTGTACTCCAATACCTTTGACATTGTCCCAAAGCTTCCAACCAGTACTATATAAGCTCCCAAATATTCATTGAGTGTACTCCATATGTCTGTTATTGAATAGAATGAATAGAGTATAGATAGCGTAGTGAAGAAAATTTTAAAAAGGCTTCTTCTGGCCTTCCTCGTAGGATGAAGTTCTACTAAAATTGGATTTATGCTTATATATTATTGTTTATTCTTTCCATTAAAATAGTGTGATTTAATATTAAATCATATCAGCCTATCTTAAAGTTGTGGGATTTATTTTGGAACGAGTCTAGTCACACTTTTATCATGATTTGAAATACTTTCCAAAATTTAAATGATTGGATTTATAATGAATTTGTATTGTCAATATTAAAATTGGATATTAGTTGTGATTTGCAAATTTGTGGATACAATTAATGATTTGATTTTAGTTTTAAGAAGAAAAGAGTTACGTAGTTGAGATGTTTTTGGGAGGACTTAATTGATATACCTTCCGTACAGGAGCATATTGATTTCGAAATTATTACGAGAGAATTAATGGAAAGTTAATCAATAATTGTTTGCATGTTTCTAGATTTTATTAGTTCGGATTCCTATTTCTTTTCTCTTAATTAATTGAATTAGGATTTATTAGTTTAACTTTCCTAATCGTTAAAGTCTCTGTGGGATTGATCTTGAATTTACCTTGCTATACTATACATTGATCCGTGAACTTGTGAGTATAATCTAAAGATGCATTACTTATCTATATCCAAATTAATCCAAACATGATTTAAATCATCAAATTTAACAATTATAGGTTCATATATATCAAATAAATCCATTTTATTTTATCAAATTTTCATTAAATTATTCACCAACAAATCATGTCAAACACAATAAATAATCACGTAAACATGATCAAATCCAATAAATAACACAACAATTTTTAAAATGGATGTCTAACAATTTTCACAAGGAGAATATGTAAAAATACCATGGATAATGAAAATAAAAAAAAGAAGAAGGAATAGTGCACCCATATGAGAAAGGAAAGAGTTTGAGGAAAAATTACAATGGAAATCACCAAGAAGGAGATGGATGAGGATTAAGAAAGGGCTAAGGTGATAGGAAAGAGAGCTTAGAAGGTGAAGTGAGATATGGGGTGGAGTTCTCTTTTTAAACACAATGGAGGTCAGGTAGGGTTTTCTAAAAGAAATTGGTTTGCGATTGAGTGTCGTGGCCTTGGTAAGTGAGCACGCATTATTCACCAACTCTTTTTTTTAAATTTTCTGACAGCCACAGCTCTGGTGTCGAGGGCTTCGGGTCTAAGCCATGAAAAGTGAAATTTGTGGACTTCTTAGCATGGATTTAGGCCAAAGAAAAATAGGTAAAAATAGAGGAAAGATGTAAGACATGGCCCTGACAAAATGAGTTCACAAATGCTCCTCGAAATACCAGGAAAAATTAAGAAGGGGCACACTACACAACTAAGGACTTCTACAGCTATTCTAAACATACAACACAAATGAAACCACTATTCTAAACATACGACACAAACGAAACGAGTCCTAAACAACTATTCTACTCAAGCACACCACAAGAAACACACTCTACAACAAACACAAGAGTGTTTACTCCACAAGCAACACCACATGTGCCTTGACCCTTACTGAATTGGATGTTTCGACAATGATTGCAACCAATGCCTCAGCCAAACAACCAAACACGTGATCCTTATAACACATGAGCATTCGAACTAAACCGATCCGATTGACATGTTACGCAGGCTAACTCACACCAAGAGCTGGAAATAAAACACTAAACAAACGATCTAGATTCTACAGCTGCCGGTGAAGCTGTGAGATCCCTCAACATAGTCCCCTATGTAATACCTACTGGGATAAGATCATGTTTATAAGTGGGAATGGATTATACATCTTTAACTTGGTTAACCACTTTTAAAGAAATGACTTTGGGCTAGGTCGTTACAGAAGTCCCTATTTATTTTCTATTGCATTGGTTGCGATGCTATTTTTAAAATTGTGCTTAGGTTATAGAACCTGGGCTTTTGCCTGATGGTTTTAATTTTGGTTTGGCCTTGAACTAAAAAGAGTTATTTGCCCGACCCTTTTAGCCGCATGTGCATGTTTGGTATATTGTGTGTGATCCACGACCTTAGTCTCCCCTAATGCTTGACATCGCCTAGATGGGTACTACCTTGTTTTGGCTTTTATTTTCCATTTTTAATTGTGTTAAGTCTAGTTAGGTCTGGGACCGTATTTCTCGCGAGTCTATATTGGTTGTCGTATGTTTAGAATCCATTTCGAACAATCCTAACCCCTGTGAAACCTGTGGCATAGTTCCTAAGGTCGTCCGACCACCTTAAGGTGCGAACCATAAGTGTGTGCACTCTACTTTCAATGCAAAGGCGCCCTTCCAATGCCCTTGCACAAGCCAAAAATCAGGTTCAGGGTTCTGTTCAACCATACCTCCTACATCATCAACCCATGCTTTTTGTGGTCTAGCTTGGCATAGGACAGCGCCTTTGCGCTGATAGGTTATCCCTTTTCTATAAAAACCTCACCTTTCTCCACTTTTCTCCCCTTTCCTTTTGTTCCTCCAACTTCCCCTTGCCTCCCAGCGACCCCATTTTCCTTTCTTAGCATCTCCTTGCCCTCCTAAGCCTCTCCAAGCCTAGCCTAGGGTTGTATGTCTTGGGGTGGGATACCCCATGAGACCTCCCCTTGGTGTATTAGAGGTAAGCCTCTTCCTCTTTGGTGTGTTGTGTGTGTTTGTTCATTGTTTCATGGTGTCCTTAGTCCATATGTTTTTTATATTTTTATCATGTATCCACATTTGTCAGATTTAGGTTCACTATCTTGTGTTAGCTCTCTGTCTGACATCATAGTACTTCTGCATACTACCATACTACCTATCTTGTTTATAAGAGGTGGATCTCCAAATTTGATGAAGCATGTTTCACTTTTTGTGGCCTATATGAGCATGTATGAGAGCCAAAATTAGTGGCAACTTTATTGTTTACAATCGCTTATCTACCACTTTCCCCAATTTTGTCAACTTGTGCAGGTATCCTTTGCATGTCATCCTTTGCATAATTGTTGTGTTAGGTGTTGGATATGTCTCAATAAAATACCAAGCTAATATGACCTCAGTAAAGGCCTAAACAAAACCCCTAACAGATGTATGTGTATGCTTTATTTTTGGTATATTTGGTTATGCTCTATGTTTGTACTCCTAATTAATCCCTTTACAGATCTTTTATAAAATGCATAAAAAGTTCATGAGGACTAAATCATTGTCTACTATCAACATGTAAAATTTAGGATCAAGTAAAATTCATTAGTGGGCTATCTAGTTCATATTTTTGAAGTACACAGCAATGAAGGGTGTAACCTTAACTCCCTATATTTGATTAAAAAATTTGTTGAGCCTAGTGTGAGTGGTTAAACTTTATGAACTTTCACCTAGATTTTATGTTGTGTCCCAATAGCATCTTTGAAAATTTTCATGGCATTTGGTTTTTTAGAGCTTTAGAAATCCACTAGCCAATATCTACAATTCCCGAACCCACTCAGACCCAATTACATGGGATTTTGACCTACTCTTTCACTAGGATAAATAACACAGTGTTGAATAAGCATAAGCGTTTACCCAGGCCCATTTGGAGTTTTCAAGCCCTTGAACAAGACTTAGGAAAATTAGTGTGTTGCTTAGGAATATTGTTCCCAACACCTTCGCCTGACCTTAGTGGGCCTTATTTACTATGTTGGCCCATGAGTCAGTGTTCGAATAATTTTAGTAACATGTAAGTATACACAGTCGAAACAAGTAATATAATGATAAATTGGAGTATCGTTCCCACAAAGAGAGAATTTCTTTAAATTAATTAAAGAAAATCAAATTAAGAACAAAACAAAAATAATTGACTTAACTAAATCTAAATAATAACTTAAATAAAAGGAGAAGTTGATAAAATTCATTCTAGAGTCGAATTTCCCTTAATATGAATTTAATCTTCATCATATCTTACTCTTATCTTTTATTCTCTCGGATTGTCGATCTAGGATTATTATATGATATGGTGGCTCCCGCTCCTTCATGCTTTTATTATTTTGCCTCAATTTTTACCTCCCGATAATAATTGATTAATCAACAAAATAACACATTAAGATTTACGATCGCATACTGTGTTAGTGTATCTTCCGACCACAACGACAAACAAGTCAAAAGACTTGTCATATGATGAACTATCAATGACTAATCTAATTAATTACTCCCAAAATTTAATTAAACCTCATAATTTAAGAAATAGGTGATCAATCTATTCTTAGCATTTAGAAGAGATAACTCAAACAATCCGATTGAATAAATGAAATAAGAGGTTGTAATAAATTCAATTAAATCATGTTAAGTTTCATTCTTCTCTAGAACGAAACTACTCCATAATAAAAATTAAAAACAATATAAAAAAGAAAATAATTTTCATTATACAAGAGAAAAGAATTACAAAACTAGAATTATTTCTTCTATTAAACTCCTAAACCAAGAGTTTAGATATGATATCTCAAACAACAAATGACCACCCTTTTATATAGAAGTAGAGATACAAGAATTCGAAGATGGTGTTCACAAATCGACGTAGTCTAATTAATTATGATGTCCTTTCAAGTTTCCAACTCCTCGACTCTATTGAACACCATAAATTGTAGTCATTGGGTGGGCCCAAGTATCATGACCATTTAATTCCAAAGCTTAATTTATTCATCTTTTTCTGCATTGAAACACCAAAATTAAGCATATCTAATAAAATATTAATTAACTAAAAAATAAAGTAAAATATCACTTAATTAATAATGTTTATACTCGGAAAGTACAAAATTACATTAAAAACATGGGTAAATATTATATACTTTAAACACTTAACAGCTAGCACTTGGCAATTTTCATAACAAACCTTTATAATTTCAAGGCCCACTAGGCCAAATTTCAGCACATTTGGATATCATTTAGCCCATCTAAAAAAATCGTCTGATTAAGTTTGTTTGACGATATCTTAAGTATGACACTTTTCACTAAGTGTACATACAACACCAAACCCTAATTAAGGTTATATTATGAGGTTTAACATTCACTAAGCAAGATAATTAAGGTAAGTTTTCTTAGTCGTACATGTGTGGATGCATTGCCTTGTTTTTCACGATGCAATCCAATTGTGATTTGAAATTCATCTCCTTGCTAGGATACATAGAGTCAGCTCGCTGAGTTATGATGAGGAGCTCGATCACTAATGTCTGTAGGACTCTTCTGCTTCATCTCTATTTGCCTTCAGGAGTGAGATTTTCACTGAGTTTTAGATATAGGATGGCGTTGGTGGCTTTTTATCGGATCCCTTTGATGCCAAGTCATTTAACCATGTTTTTCCCATAATTTAATAAAATTTAAGGATAAGATCCCTTGATGGTTTTTAAAGTAGAACATCTAGAAATGATATAAACCCCTACCTAAACTTATTATATAGTATTCGAGTTTTATAGTTTTCACGAATATGAGAATGAGCAGTATGGGTATGTGTGAATTATAATAATACTCATTTATACCCTAAAGTAGTACAATGTAAGCAGGGTATTGCGAATGCAATGTTTTTCTAAACATCATGGCACTATCATTGTTTCGAGCCACCTAGAGTACCGTGATTTACAATATATGGAGGATATAAGGGCATAAGCCTAAGTATGTATGTAAGTATGAAGTTGTTGACCTGGTGTGGCGTTTTTATATTATTTGGCCATGTTGGTGTAAGCTTACTACATTGTAAGGTATTTTTGAAGTTAAAATATTCATCTATCAGTATTATTTTATTAATAGTTATTTTCAGACCAGTATCAAACTTGTTTGATTAGTGAGGATTTTCCTATATGTATGAAGGTGTGTATTTGTGTCAATGATTGGCGGAGGTGTACGGATAGAGAGGCTCATTGAAGGGTATGGTACCATGTGTGTGTACTGTGCTAAATGTTGTATCAAATCTTGTATTGGGATGTATGACTTATGTATTTTAGGATTATGGGACTTGTGTATTTTAGAAACTTCGGTTACATGATGTATGTATGATGGGTGGGTGCCCTAAAGCCTATGTTGGTGTACTTGATATGTTATGTATGGTCTTTGATTTATTACCTTATTATTATTATCATCATGTAGAGTGTTAACTTTAGGGCATTCTAACAATCGTCTGGAGGGGTGTGTAAGTGTTAAGTATTTAAAAGTATATAATATTTACCCATATTTTTAATATGATTTTATACTTCCCGGGTAATAACGTTATTAATTAGGTGAAATTTCTCGTTATATTCTAGTTAATTAATATTTTATGAGATATGCTTAATTTTGGGAGTTTTAATGCAAAAAAATGAAACAAATCAAGCTTAGGATTTTCTAGTCATAGCATTGGTACCCACCCATTGATGGCTATAATTTTGGTGTTGGCAAAGCTCGATGAGGATAGCTATACATAACTTTGGTGCCATTGTCGGGAGCTGGAAACTTTATTGGACATCATAATTAATTAGTCCACATCGAGTTGTGGAATTCTTCCTCAAATTCTTATATCTCCTAGGTATCTCATCTTCTATATAAATGGGTGGTCATTTGTTATTTGATATATCTCAACTCTTGGCTTAGGAGTTTAGTGAAAGAAATATTTCTAGGTTTTGTAATTCTTTTCCCTTTTATAATAAAAACTAGTTTTTTCTTTATATTGTTTTCTATTTTTATTGTGGATTAGTCTTTTATTTCGTTATAGAGAAGAATGGAACTTAACATGGTTTAATTGAATTCATTTCAACCTCTTAGTCTTTTATTCAATCGGATTGTTTGAATTATCATGTTCTTAATATTAAGAGTAGATTGATCGAGTATTTCTTAGATCATGAGGTTTAATTAGATTTCGGAAGAAATTAATTAGATTAGTTAGTGATAATTTATCATATGACGAGTCTTTTAACTTCGCTGTGGTCGAGAGATACATAACACTATATGCAATTGTAAGGCAAATCTTGATGCATTATTTTGTTGATTAATTAATTATCATCGAGAGGTAGAAATTGAGGCAAAATAATAGAAGCATGAATGAGTGAAAGCCATCATGTCATACAATTGTCCTAGATCGACAATTTGAGGGAATAGAAGATAAGTATATGATGTGATGAAAATTAAATTTATGTTAAGGGAAATTCGACTCTAGAATGAGTTTTATCAATTTAACTTCTCTATTTAAAGTTATTATTTAGATTTAGTTAAGTCGATTGTGTTTGTTTTGTTTTTTATTTTATTTTCTTTAATTAATTTAAGAAAATTCATCTCTCTGTGGGACAATATTTGAATTTATCATTATATTACTTGTTTCCGTATATAGTTGCACGCCATTGAAATTATGCGAACAGTAAGCCTCAAAGTCTTAGAGCATAACAAGGAGTGATTAAGGTATGCGAAATGCATTTGGGTGCAACTATGTGTGTGTATGTGTGATAGAGGAACATGGACTAGAGGAGCTTATGGTTCATACCACTTGAAGGGTCCACGTAAAGACCAAGTGTTAGGGTATGATGACTTGGCATGTGATGATGCCTCCATGTATTTAATTACCATTTGTAGGTATATAGAATAGATAACCACGGCCTAATGTTTTCTTTATTGCAAGATCATTATCTAAGAATAAGTTCAACCTAACTCAAAGGTTGAAACCAAGTATAAAATCAGATAATGCATCCGCATCATGAAAAGCTCAACTTCTTATATGCATTGGGAGTGTTGCCTTCGTGTAGCTTGATGTAATCATTGCATCTATAAATTCACCATCTTAGTTACCAGAGAACTGTTGCCTCTCCTGTGGCTCGAAGTGCTAATTTTAATAGCTTTAAGTGTAAGAGTTTTCATATGATAATATGATCAATATGTATTGTATGAAATTTCGATAAAGTTACCGTGTTAAGCCTACTTTGAAAGTTGAGATCTACTTTCATAAAATTTGTAAACCGGTAGTCAAACAAATAGCTTTCCAAATTATAACATCAAAATTTGGTCCGTTCTTTGGGCTAAATTTGGGTGTTACATAGGTTTTAGACATCTTCATCTCTTTGTCCTTGTTCTCATCTCCTTGTCCTTGTTCTGGCCATGATTTCTGATGTCTATTTTCCATAATTATTGATTCCGAAGGTTAATCATTTCGCATATATCATGTCATATTACTTTCATATTTTTTCATTCCTAATTTATTCTATGTTAATTAAATAAGCAGTTTTATTCATTTTTAATTGCTTTTCAATTAATATTATATCTTGTTGGGCACTGAAAAGTAAGATTTTTGGTATATTTTTGTATTTATGGATTTCTCATTATTTTTATATTGATTAAACGAACACTATTTTAATATTATTTAATTCATACAAATTTAGATAAGCTGATTTTATTTTGTTGACATTTTCCTATGGTGTAGGACATGGATGAGGATTTTTAGTGAATTTTGCATACTTTGCTTCTCAAACAATAATTATATTTTATTAGCTCTTTATTATTTTATTATTTTTGATGCACTATTTTCTAATTTTTGTTTAACATACTCAATATGAAGGGGTCATGCGGGAAAGAATTAACAAAATTACAAATCAAATTGTTAGATCTATACAAACTTAGACCCTTAGAAGATCGAAAGAATGGACACTTAAGTGGAAACAATTAAGTGCAAATACGATAAACACAATAATCATAAATAAAAGATGATCAAAGCAATCAAGTAAAATGTGTGCGAAGCAATGAACAAACAAGTTTTAACTCACAAAGATACACACTTGAACAAAGCAGTTAAATCATACAAGTCTCTAGGTGACCTTGACCTTGTTTATTTATTTTTCTAAAGTGATCAAGTCAAATACAAGAGAATTAAGTAAAGTGTGCAACAAAGTGACCAAGATATGAAAAAACACACAGAGAAAAGGGAAGAGAAAAGACGCAAGAGATTTTTAAGAGGTTTAGAACTCTTACTCATGTCTTCTAGCCAACCAATTGTTTTGGTTGTGTACATCTCTATTTTCACTATAACAACTAACTTGTATAACTTATAAGTAACAACAAGGCCTCCTTCACAAGCACTAAGTATCAAGGAATCTTCCAGTTAATAAGCATTCCTTCTCAAGCACCTATCAAATGCCAAGGATCCTTGCAACTAACTCCTAATAGCCAAGGATTATCACCACTTGAAGCTAATCCCTCCTATACTAAGCTTACACTTTGAGTCAAATGAGTCTTCCAAGCATATACCTTCATTCTCTAACCCAAGTGCTCACATATACTACCAACACTTTGAAAGTTTACAAAGTAAACTCATATACTTGAGTTTTTTCTTAGTACAACCCTATCTTGAGATTTACAGAATGAAAGCACTAAGATTACAAGTTAAAAGGTATGCTTAATCCTAAACAATAAGAAGAGGTCCACGAGAGCTCTAGGGGTTCAATGGCTCAAAGAAGCCTAAAGGTATCACAAAACACACACCCAAGGCCATATTTATAGCTTCAGAGGTGTCTTCCTAAAATAGAACCTGTTATGGTTCAAATCCCCAAAGCTTGTTTTTTCCAACGGCTAATTTTGAAAACTTTTTAACGATTGCCTGCCAAACAACCTACCTGAGTGCCAGTTGATCGTAGCATGACACCCATGGTTGAATTAATCAGTGAGTTGAGTTGTGCTTCGATTACCGATGGCTCTGTCTAACTCACACTTAATCTTCCTTTCAAGTTCCATTGAATTTTTTTTATTAGGGTGTTGCATGACATTTGATCATTTGGGCATTTTAGTTGTGCCTTACGTCGCCTTCATTTTTAAGACAACAAGAAGGTTGTTCGATCTGCCCGTAATTTAATATTTTTCATTTACTAAAGTTAAGATGTAGAACATTTTATTTAAGGTATATTCTCTTCCGGCAGAAGACAACTAAAATCCCAACATCAATTAGGCGTTTAGCAAGTGATCAGACTTCGATAGACATTTGGTAGATCGTTTGGCTACCGATCAAGGTAACTGAGTTGGTAAAAATATTTGTTACAAGGGCTAATGTGTTACTTTTGAAGGTATACGGTTACAATTCTTAGTTTTGACATTTTTGGCTATATATAGGGTCTTGAAGAGAGCATTTTGGGCATCTTTTGGGTTTTGCAAACATTGAACTTTGTGTTTTCATCGCTAGCGAGCACCTCCCATGAACAATTTTGGTGTTCAGCCCGAGCGTAGGGCACTTACCTATTAGAAACCAAAGAAAATACCCCTAGATGCTTCTCCTTGAGCATCTCACTTAAGTGTTGCTTAATTTGCTTTCCTAATCCATATTTTGTACCTCCTGTTTTTGTATGTTTTCTTATCGGAGGGAACTCCAATAATTATATAAGTAAAGTACCTATGTAGTTTATAATTTTTATCATTGTTGAAGGACTATTTATTTATTTTTAATTATGACATAAGCACTCATGATGAAAATATTATTGTTAACTATATTATATAGTTTTGTTGACTAGCAATAATAGCATTTTGAAATATTTTTAAACACCCCTTTAGGAGAAGTTATAAAAATGTTCGATGTAGAGCGTAGCTTAAAAACTCAGGGGTGTGACACAATTCAACATTGCTATGGAGTGAAGTCAATTCGGATTTGACTCCCAACAACCTAGAGTCAATTATAATTTAATTAGATTTAGTAAATAAAAAGATATATAAAATTTGTTAATAATACTCTTTGACACTTGAAATTGATAAATATGTGATTTATATTACTTTAAAATATTGATTTAAATAAATTAAGAAAATAATAATATGGTTCAATTAATTTTATCCTTTATGCATAGAGTTAATTATAAAATCTGTCCGTTGAAAGTCATCCATATAATTTGACATAGAAATCTATGAAGTAGGAGCGCCTCTATTAAGTGGAAGTGACTCGGAATTTTTGAATAAAACAGATGTTTTGTTTCCACATATGTACATATACATATGTGATTAGGTGATTGCGGATCCATTTTCAGCAAAGATGCAAACTGTTCTCTATTTCTTCTTCAAGCAATGCATCAATATTTCAACATATCTATCTCAAATCTTCACCGAAAATATCGTTATCATGGTGTAATTCTCTTCTTCAAACTGCGAACCACTCTACAGATACCAACATTCAAAGAAGTTAGCAGAGCAAAGGGCACACACTATATACACTTCCCTTGGTAGCTAAGGTCTTTATGTATAATTGTCTGGGTCTTCTCTTCACGATAGAGACAGGTGCATAGGTGTCATGATTGAGACTAGAAAAGATAAAACTAATTTGGCCATATTATGCACCTAGTACCAACTTCTTGCTGGTGTGCCGGCAAGCCACATGATAGTGAAGGTGTTGTAGTTGCTTACGTCTCAAACAAGTGAAGGCAATAAGCGGTGGAGGGATTTCATGGCTCTTGCTTTCATGTGGTGAAGGTTTGTCTCAGACTTGTCTAGCCAAAGATGAAGACAAGCCTTCCTCAAGAGGATAATGAATGCCTATTAGAGGGAGGTTTCTTCTGTGAAAAAGAATTGGAATATGAACAATTTTTTGGTACTATTTTTCCAATTAGCTAGCTTAGTGATTGATTTATGAAGCTAATTTATACGGGTTTATACAGCAAGGGTTTAAAATTAAATGATTTATTCTTTGAGATAATGAAATTCTGCCCATAATTGTGCATTGTTGGTGCCAAGCGCTGATAGAGGAAAGTTGGTATCAAGAAGGGTATCTGGTTATTCAAAATTTTGTCATTTATACTCACGTGGATTTTCATTTAGGATCCATGTCTTCTTATGTATTAGGTGAAAGAGGAATAATAATAATAATAATAATAATAACAACTTTGAAACAATAAAAAATTTCAACAAAGTGAAAAAACAAAGTAAACTTAGAGGAATAAACACGGATGCAAAGTCGAGGTTTCTTTTTGTGAACATGTTACAAAACTACTTCCTATATCCATTATCCATGGTTGATTTGTAAGATCCTATAAATAGTTAGTATCACATCTAATAATTATAAAAATAAAATTAATATATTAATGAAATTGTACTAAATGATTAATTACTTTAAAAAATGATTGGGGCTATTAATTTATACTTGGTCTGGGTCATTATAAATGGTATCAAAATTAACATAGGACCGTTTCATATATAGATGCTACATATGTAAGGTTTATACGCAGCATTATTGATCTAGCGCTACATATAATTAAATATGTCATACTTAGCATTCTTCTTTTACCGTAACGTTTATGCACTAATATATAGCAGCTGTTCAGAGATTCATAAGACCGTATATATGCAACCTTTACATCCAACACTAAAATAAGTGGCTCCATATAGCGTTTTTTCTGGCTATGACATTATAGTTGCAAAAATTGGAATCAAAAGTTGAATCGGATTAGAAGGAAGTAATTGAATAAGACTGATTCATCAAAAATTGAACAAGAATCGGTTTACTTGAATTGATCAAGATCAATTATTGATCTCCTCACCACTGTCCCCCGCATCATTTTATAACACGTTATTAGATTATTATTAGTTGTATTTTATTTTATTAGAATTTATTATATTATATTTTATATTCTTTGGATTTATTTTATTATTATCGACTAGAGTAAGGAACAAGTCATTTTTTATTACCTAAACTACCCCCACTTCCAATGCGGCCGCCTTCACCTATCACCACCATCCAAGCCCGCGCCCCGTCCACGTGCTGCTCACCCTGTCATCACCCCCATCCTTGCCGCCACCTGGCCAGCACACAGATCACCCACCCCCCGCCCTCCCCTAGCCACCCTCCGCCTCCTCCCTAGCCGCCAGATCTCCTCCCTCCTCCGTCCATATGCCCCCGCGCTCCCCTTGGTTGCCCCCCTATCAGCCCATCCCCGTCGACACTCCGATCCGCTCGTCCCGCATGCCCCAGCCCAGCCCTCCAAATCGGTCAATTCTTACCATCACCAACTCGGGTGAGAATTAGCTCGAATCGGCCTGAATCGGGTGATTTTTTGTTCGACTTTTTACTAAAACGATCCAGCCACTTTTTGACTCAGCTTTCTACCTAGCTAAGTAAAATCGGCTGATTTCATTTGAAATCGACCGATTTTTGCAACTATGTGGCACACTTTAGGCTCATGAGTTGATTATAGGAATTTTAAAGACAAATTTTGTTAAAAGTATGCAAAATGTAAGATCCCTAAATAATTAATTTCACACAGAATACAATAGTAGTAAGATCTAGTATATTATCAGAGATGTATATATAATCTTCAACTTCGGTTATTAATAATTTTTAAATAAATGACTTAGGCCCATCAATTTTTATACATGAGTCGGACCATTACATGATTAAGGTTAAATCTTTCCACAACTTAAAAAATATGGGCTAGTTATCTTATTTTAAATATATCCCACGATTAAGATGAATGATGGAGTAATGCTTATCAATTTGGCACAAAATATACCCTTTGAGAAGAAAATAGAATAAAAAATAGTGAAAATACAATAAACATTTTTTAAATGTAGAGAAAAAAACAACTTTAATAAGGAAATTAGTCATTGTTACTTACTAGAGAAATTAATCAAATATTAAATTAAATCATGTGGGCAACGATAATATTTTTGGCGGTAATAAACTTTATTTAGTTGTACAATCAATTTTGAACTTTAATGTTCACACCTATTGATGTACAAAAATAACTAGCAGCCCATTGTTATACATTAATTTTTGGAGTTGGCCCTTTAATCAATAGGGAATCATATTTAATTTCCATGTTGTTGCTTCCATTTCCTCCAAATTATGACGAAAATCAAGGGCGCATTTAAGTCAGCATCTACCTGTACGTACATATGTTTGATGGGGAAAAAATGGAAAATTCTGGTTTTGTGTAAAATAGTAACCAATTACAATTAGAGTGGGCATGATTTATTTCTTGTTATCTAGTGATCACTTGGATCCAATACGATTCAATATTTATGTCTGGAAAACTTTGAATCTCAATTCTCATGATCATGACTCGCAGCACTAAATATAGAAGTTTCCATTTTACTAAGCTCGTTTTCAAAACAAGTGAGATGTAAATTTGATTACATTACTTTTACCATTTTCAATCCCACTTTGATTAGTGAAATATGTTCCTCATGTCTCATGATCTTTGGTATTCTTAAATGGCCTCACCCAACTTTGGTGATCATTATATCCTGCATCCTTCTTTCACTGGTGCTATATAATATGGCTGGTCAAGTCCATTTATTTAATTAATAATTATTAAGGATTGTGTTGTTAATAAATTATTTTTGAAATGGTCACAAGAGTATAAATAATTAAATGACTCTTCCTATATATGTATAGTTATATAATTAGATGTACCTTTTAAAAAATTGGGTTTCATCTCACATGCCTTTGATATCACCAATTATCATAAAGTGCAAAATTAACAAACATTAGGAGATCATCATGCATGAAAGATACATAACTTGGTGAAGATTCCGCACATTTGTGACAAAGATAACAATTATTATTGTTCTAAACTGGCATATGACAAGGATCCTGGTCTCATGTGGTCCCAATGTGGGAGCAACTTCGGGAAGGCAACCAAATGTGAAGTCTAAATCTAATTGACAACTAGCGATGTTGCAATTCTCGCTCTGATTTGGTAACTTGTCCTCACTAGCCACGTTATCGTCCTTGTCCTTGGTATCATCAATGTCATCAATGTTAAGTTTCCATCTATTTGGTCATCATAATTAGAAGTTTGTGCGGTCCCATGCTTTCTTTGGTTTTTTGTAATTATTTAATAATTTAATACATTCCACCAGCTATTTGTAAGTTTAAATTAATGTTGTTCATATTAACTTGTTTCACAAGATCATGTCATCAAATAACTAGATATAAACAAGTGACAGATTTGTTTTTAATATTTGGTGCCATAGTAAATAAACTATTTTTTTCAAAAATATGAAAAAAGGTTTTAGCGAACCAAAAATTTTACTTGTAATTGAAAGCCTCATAAACTAGCTAATTAACCCGAGATATAAAATATAGAACCAAGTAAACAATTATTATATAAGAATGAAAACAAGTCTTTAATTATAATGAAAAGGCCACTTGATCAATAAGCCATTTAGTTCATGCCTTGAAAAGTAGACCTACCAAAGAACTAACAATAAATTAAGCACTTCATAATTTGCACTAGCTAGATCGTATATTTCATAATCACAATTTTAAGTCTCTTAGATGATGACACCCAATAAATAAAAGTGGAATATACATATAGAGCTCCACTTGTATAAAATGGAGGATAAAAATTAATAACAATAGTTTTTCCTTAGGGTTTGTTTGATTGACATAAAAATAGTGTAAATAAAAAAAATCATATAAAATAGAAATACAATGAAATAAAATGACATGAAAATTTAAAACTTTTTTCTTACATGTTAAATAGTATAAAAAAGACGAAAATGAAATATTATTTCACATATGCACATGCTTCTAAATATTTTTTTATTTTTTTGGTTTTTATAAAAAAAATGTTATTTTGTAAAAAAATTACATAGCCTCATTTTGAATACAATTAAAATTTTTTTATTAAATTTAAACATGTCCAAATATAAGAAAATTTATGACCTCCAAATTTTATATTTTTTTATACAATTTTAGGACAACAAAGATACCCTTGACTAATTATACAACAAACACAATTATCTACAAAATGATATGTAATTATGCAAACTTATAGCCGCATAAAATATACACCATCTTACATAATGAAGTGCCACGCATTTGGGTAGGACCATTTAGTCCACAAGACCTATTGTCTGTGCCAAAGTTAGAGAGAGAAAACAAAGATAAATTGCTAAGAGGCCCCCACCCAAAACCATGTCCAGCTGCATTCCCCTTCTCTGCACGATAAGACCTGCCCAGAGTAAGCCTCCAACCAAAAACCCTAAACTTTGGTACACATTCTTGTCTTTTGGCAGCTCGTATGCTAAAGGATATATAGACCAAGTTGAGAAGATTAGGGAAAGACCCAAGCCCACCAAAATGTTGAAGATAGGCCCTGCATAGCATCCAGATAAAGCCACTTGAACCCCATCTGACCCCCCTTCATTGATATGGCGACATTGGAAATCAGATCCCCCAAAGAGTTGCCCCAAGCGAGAACAGTCACTCCCAGAATTGAAGGACTAATGTTCAATATAGTTCCTATAGAAACCAGCAAAGAAACCAGCTCTTCTGCTGTGATATAAGTCCAAACCACACTCATAAGAAAGCCCCCAGCTAGCCAAGGGAACAAGAATCTCTTTGGTGGGTTTGAATTGGTTGTGGTGAGATATGACGATACACCTAGTACAAATCCAGCTAGACCTCCAACCAGGTACATGATCATCTTGTCCTTGTGGTTGAGCTCTTCAGATTGTGAGGTCCAAAGGGCTGCTAGTAAAACTGGAGCTAATGTTACCGAGGCAACTGCAAGGGGTTTTGACCATTTATCTTCACTAACAACTGGGATTGTCAGTCTTCTTGGAAGGTAGAGAGGTAGCTCTAATATGACAAGAAACTTAATAAGATAGTACCAAAAATTTGATGGAGCAGATTCTGATCTTGCACCTTCCTCTTTCGCTGATATTCTGATATCTTTCACGTGATCAATCTTCTCCAGTAAAGGGTGCTCCAAATCTTCAAAATCATCCACTGATTTGCAAGCTATGATGAGATTATCATCACCCGTAGTGGGTGATCTTTTACGGAAGACTTGTTCATAGGAGACAACAAATACATAAACGAAGTAAATTGAGAGAAACCCAATTGCTCCCCATATAGTCAACCTGCCTGTGAGTAGAATTCCGAGAAGGGCCAACAATGTGAACAACAAAAAGCAAATATCCCTAATAAATCCGGCCTTGTCGACGATGATTTTCTTCGGTCCAACGGCAACTCCAATGACTCCGACGACGACACTGGACACAAAAAATGCACCACCAAGAACACTGTTGAAGCCAATCTCATCTGCCTTAGGACCAACAAAGGACACAATGCTTGAAAAGACATCGGGTGCACCATTTCCTAGAGATAGAAGTGTGACACCTGCAACTGTAGGGGACAATCCCAAGAGCCTGGACAAATCTTCAAGTGATGAACAAAAGTACTCCGCAGCAGTATTGGCCAGCAAATAGAAGAGCACCACCAGCCATATAATCAATAGTAGATAACCAACAAAGATATTATCTCCACAAGTGCAATAAAATAGTTGGAGATAATTGATATAACCTGCTTCCGATTTGCACTCAGAATCAGAACTCACATACCCACACTTGGAGCCATTGTCTTTGTAATTGGGTAGCTGTCGGCATGATGATCTTCCACTAGAGTACTTATGTTCATGATATTTGGAGATGGGCACTTGAGGATGGTCAAGATGAGAAGGTTGTGGAAGGTGGGTATTTGATGCAAAGAAGAAGAAGAAGAGGATAAGGAAGGCTGTGTTGAGGGAGAGGACGAAGCTTCTGGTCTTGGGTATGGCGGATACGGAGACAAGCCTTGCCATTCACTGTATTTTCCACACCTTCGTGATCAGAGGGGGAGGAAAGGAGAAAACTTGGGGGAGACTCGATGGCGTGGTATCGGGTTTATATAAACAAAAAGTGGTAAAAATCATATATCAATTCAAAATACTAACAAACGTGTACATCATCTCATTCAAAAAGTTTTTATGTACGCTGCATTTTTAGCACGCCACTAAATGGCGACTTATTTTTTCTTTTTTGAATAAACCATAATCCACTGGCATAATTGCCCGCGTGTTGCATCAAATTTATTTGAGTTTAATTTTCAGGCAAATCACATTTCAACCATTTTATAAAGAAATTTAAAACTTAAACTATTTAATTACAAAAAGATTTACAAAATGATATGATATTATGAAAATTTCTGAAATTCAATTTTTACAACCGTAAAATATTTGAAAAGGTCATGAATATAATTGGTATGTGGCCCGCCCATTTTTATAAATAATTAATCTAAAAAGGGAAGTTAATAAATAATTAAATAATTGAGTGTCAGAGTACACATGAAATATAAAATAAGCCAAACTTTGTCAAAAACCATATAATACACTAATAACAAATCTATAACATAATAGTAATATTATATCTAAGTTTAATGTACAAAATCAGTAACCTAGAAAAAGTCTCTACATCTAATGTTCTTATTATAATGAAATATTATGCAAATGGAATAAAATTAAAAATCTATAGCTCATTCTCCAACCATTCGCTCTCCAAACTCACTTGGAAACCTATGTATAAAGAAAAACTTTGTCCCCTTTGCACTAAATAACTAATATTTGGTCATATACTCATAAATGCAGTAAACAATAATAAGAAAATACGGTTAAACTGAATAAAAATTAATAAGAGTAAACAACATCACATAAAAATCATTATTACCATCATTTATATTTATACATAATATTCCAACATGTTTTATAAATATAAAAAGTATAAACATGATTCAACTATGCACTTGCAATATATCAGTGTTAGATCAATTAGTCATTTAATTAATATAATTGCAACTTAAGCTAGGGTATGACTCCTTTGTTTATAGTACCCTTTACCCTTTCTTATTTTCTATGTCTGAAATTTACTACATTATGTAATAGCTCCATTCCTTTAATTATGTCTATGAGAAATTTACCACCCTTTATAGTGATTTTCTCCAAACAAATTATCTTAATTACACATCTTTATAGTGTGTTTATATATTCATGTTTTATGAATTATTCACTAATTTAATGACATGTACCATAGACATCATTGACTCATTTTTTGTAACAATCAAACAAGAAAAAACAATCACTATTATTAGCCGTGTCCTTATTATATTGTTTTGCTCTTCTTCATGAGCAATTATCAAATTTGCATCTCAACTCATGAATTTTACATGGTGATTAGCCACACAATCCTACAGAAATGTTCATACGTGCTGCATGTGTATAGTAACCTTCTCAACTATGTGGATCCCAAAATTTTATTGGTATGACCTATCAATTTAATTGATTCATGTTCCATTAATTTGTTAAGCCTAGTCCCTAACATTGCTTGGGCTTAATATTATGAAAACATCAAAACTATGTATTTTAATTTCTATTTTACTCTTCAAAACTATATTTGATAAACCATTTAATCATACAACGAACAAAATGAACATCTCGGTTATCACCTCCAAGTCTAAGTAATAAATTAAGCATACCTATATCACTACCAACCATAATGCACATGTACACATGCATGATATGTCATAACGTCTCCCTTTATAGTGTCATGGCACTCATGTTCTCTGGTTTAAGTGTCGCTGTGTTGTGTCATCTTCCCTAATTTTTCAATATGCAGTGCCATGGCACTGCTAGTTAGTGCCCCAGCACTGTGTATATGGTTTGTTGTTCCTATAATTGTCTTGATTGTTCAAAGGTCAAACAAAACCCAAACACCACGAAATTTTAACCATGACTTCCTAACATGTTATTTGACATTCATCTGAAAGGACTTTCAGTTTGATGTCCTTTGCCGATTTTCACCGTTGAAACATCCTTATATTAAGCAATTCTCATCAATTCAACTAGGGTTTTCCAAGAAACCACTTATACACATTTAGAACATTATTAAACTTCGTACACCTCTAATTTACATAAAAATTAAGAGTTAAGAATGTTTCTTGTCAAATAAAAACAGGTTCTTGCATTACTTTTACTCAACGTGTTCTTTTAGGTCCCAAACAATATAAAATTGATTTTTACATTGATTAACCCCAACCACCTCCATCATAATTAACGTCATGGTTCCAATTATGATGTACATGCATCAAATAATCAAATAAACATACATCCACTATGAATACACACGCTAGCATATAGATCAAATACAAAATAACATGAATATGCATATGATGAATGAATTATCTATGTTAAAGATGAATTACTAACTTCTTATCCAATAGTTTTTTATTTGGATGACTTAGAAACCTTGTAACCACCAGAAAGGATAAAGGAGCAGCCATGGAACAAGAGAAAAAGAGGAGGAAGACATGCAAGAGAGAGAGGAGGTCGGCTCTTACGGCTTTTAGAAAAAGTGCATTCCCTTATAAGGTTTTTATATGCTCCTTCCCTAACTTCTCTTTGTTTTTAATTGCCCTCTAAATCTCCTACTAATCCTAGAGAAGTGCCTACTCGCGTTCTAGTCCCTACCTAGACCGTTTAGAGTCACCAAGGTTCAGCCCCTTAGCTATATTCGACCAATTCGGCCCTTACCGACTAATAGGGTAACAATTTTTAACTTCGGTTCCACATAAATGACCCTCTAGACCATTATTGTAATATTCGGCATAACCCAAGTTTTGAAGTCTAGACAAATTGAGCACACCCTTTTCAAAAATTTATAACTCCAAAAATAGAAGTCTTAAAATTTTGAAATTTTGAGAGATAAAACTAGACTCTCTAAGGAATCGAATAAATCAAGAAGCACATAAAACGAGGTTTGGAATTCATGGAGGTGGGTGTTGGACAACGTACTTCTTTTCGATGGATTGGTTTAGACCAACCACATGGTCCATTAGAATAGTAAGTCCCATGAGGCCTGAGGCATGGTGAACAAGTTGGGCAAGGACATAGGATAACCAAGTCCATATTACCAAATAGATGTCCATCATGATAAGACCAGTAAATAATGAGGCTAGCGACTTATTTTTAACCGATAGGTCAATTTACGTGGAATCAAACATGTTTAGAATAGCCTTGTACTAATACTATACCAAGGAGTCAATTATGCCTAAGATTATGAACTGAGTTTGTCATAGACTAAACGTTCTAGATCGAATAGGCGAATTATAAGGAGGTGGACACATAAAAGGTTAATGGGTATCAAGTAAACGGGTAAAGCTCATAAGAAATCATCATACACAGGTAAGGAAGAGAGTAAACAGGTATAGTATGGATATGAGGGTATGACTTATTATAAATAGACATGTGGGGGAATTTTCCTTGGACATTCTCTTCTCTCCTCTCCCTCTTCTTCTCTTCCCTATGGAGGAAAACATCTTCCTACCCCTTTTTTATGGAAACTTGATGGATTTCAAACAAGTTCTTTATCGATTTGCAAGGATAGAGCATTAGGAGTTGAGCTTTAGGAAAGATTACAAGGTTAAAGGTTAGTAATTATAATTTAGATCTTAATTTTTAGTAGATCATGTATGCATATCATTCATCATAATGTTATATAGTTTGTTGAATTAAATCATGTATGGTTTGTGTGTAGCCATGCTTTTATATAATGTTCATAGAGGAAATATGTAGAATTGATAGGAAAACTAAGAACTCAACCTATGATTGAATTTTAATGATGTGTTTTGATGTTTAAAATTACTATAAATAGGATTAACAAGTAATTTTTATGATGGAATTATGATCAATGCTTGAATTGTTGATTTTTTACAAGTGTAAATTAAGATCTTGCTTTCCATGCTGCTTTTCTTCTTAAATAAAATCATGAGGAAATAGGGTAAATTATCATAGATTAAAAACCCGCTATAGTACATGGTTCCATGCCTAAATAGCATCAAAACCCTATTTTTATTTGATTAAAATTGAATTAAAAATGAGTTCAAAATAAAAAATTAGGCATAGAATTCTCTCGCAGTGCCTCGACCTGTGGCATAGTGCCGTGACCTCAATATTTGAGGAATTTTCGAGAATTACTTGATTTTCTATAGACTTATTTTGAATGGGTCATAACTTAAGCTGTGAATCTCAGATTCAAGTGATTCATATTGCGTTAGAAACTTTGGAGTGTCTATTTTTGTTCAAAAAATTTTATAAACCTTTTGACTAAGTATTTCAAGAGTTATGGATTTTTAATTTAAGGATATTCAACCTTAATTCACATTTATTTATTACTTTTGACCTAATGTATGACACAGTTTATGGATGTTTAAAGATTATTGCATGCTTCTATGATGTAGTATACACATAGTATGTAGTAGTAGCTAATAAGTGGTTGATGGAGATGATTAAATATTAGTTTAAGACGTATATGAGAGTTGAGTTGTGACCATAAGTATCATGTATTGGCTACATGCATGGTGTGAAGTGACTACTCTATGCTTATTAAAGTGTTTTATTATTATTTTTTTGTACTAAGTATGTTATGTATGGACATGATGAGTATTAGCTTACACTTGCTGCTAATGATTGTAAGATGAGAATGATGTAAATATGATTTGAATGAATAACATGTTTATGTTTATGTCACATCATGTCATATCATCTAGACATGAGTAAGCTAGTTAGGTATGGATATTCAAATATATTATTGTTCAGACAAGAAGGTTCAGTAATTGGGCAATTAGGAGCTTGGGATTACTCAACAATTGATGTCTGTGTTTAGTCATTTTTTAGTAGTTTTATGATCCTTAGCTTTCATGTGATTAATAGAATCTTTATCCTTTTAGATTCCTAGATAATTCAACATGTCACATGCTATTATATTTAACATATGTGACTCAGGTCTTAAAATTTTACTTCACGTACCAAGGTATTCTGTAACACCCTGATTTCTATTCACCTAAGAATTGAATTAGAAATGTTATGATCAAGTTGAGGTCATGTTTAAAGTTATTAGGTCGATAAGACTCGATCAATAAAATAAATCAAAACAACCTGCTTGGTGTCATGAGAATGGAAGACATTATTAAATATCCGTCAAAACACATCAAATACAAATAAAAGTAAAAAAAGAAAACATATTGCGTTGAGCTGAAGTGTGTGTAGCGTTTATCTGTCATCCTACCAAAGTTGATTCAAGATTGCAAGACCTACATATATAATATAAAAAGTCAGTAACAAGTGTTGCTTGTCCAAAAAATGACTAGTACAAACTGACAAATTATTATTTTATTACCCACAGAAACTTACAAAACTTCAGAATTGCCTCACACTGGGCGATAAGTAAGCATACTTATACAAGTACCGGTGCTCATGCATGGCTAATATTCATATTCATACATACAATGCTTATGCGCTCACATCCTCCATATTACACCCATTATGATACTCAAGTGGCAAAATGACTGGTTAAGTTAGTACCACAAATTCTGCACTACCTTCGGGTTTGAAGGAGTACTAGTGTAGTCCATACATATCTCTATACCGTTCGCTCTCTTATTTGTGAAATCTGTAAAAATGCACGTATTTATATAATATGCTTAAGGAAGAGGCTTGTGTCATATATTTCTGGAGCTTCAATTTGAAAACCAACAAGGTATCTCATCCCCGTAGTTTTATTAAACATGAGTAGAAAACATGGCTAAATGGCCCGACATTGGAGGGATCCGATAAAATTTCGCTGATGCCATCCTATGTCTAAAATATGATTAAACTCAAGGGAGAGCCCTACGGACTTGTGGTCCAAGCTCTAAGCATGTCTACACATATGCAACAAGCTTGGATTCCAAACTCTATATCGGAAACCTACTGCTAAGTAAAATACCGATGTCTCTATATAATGCATACTCTGTGTGCATATATCATATATCAACCATACATCCTAATAAAGAAAACAATGTTAACAAAATGGACCGAACGTACCAAAACAGTTAAAAAATAACAGAACTGGGTCAAATGGCTAAACCGAACGAGTTGGGCCAAGTTGACTTGGTCTAGGTTAAATAAACTGTTGGGCTAGGTCAGGTTGGCTGGTCTAGACTGATGGACATGGATACGAGCTTGGTCTCGTAGACTTGGGCATGACCAGGAGGACGCGAACATGGGCAAGTGGACACGAACATGGCCAAACAGGTTGGACAGGGCAGCCGGTGCACATAGCCGTAAAATGTCGACGGCAGCGTGGTAGGGGTCGCCACTGGTCGGGATCAACGGAGGAGAGGATGGGGGATTGCCAGCGGGGAGCCAAAGTGGCAGCAATGCTATGGGTGTAAACTCTAAAATCGTAGAAAATCTTTGGAAAAATAACATGGTGAAGCCATAGCTGATGTGGACGGCTTAGATCTTGCGACGTGGCACAATTTGAATGTAAAACCCTAACTTTGGGTAAGGGTTTTACCCGCTTATATTTTACCTGGTTCGGATCAGTCGATTCGAGCAAGCTCGAACCATAAAAATTTTACGAATATGAGTATGATGTCTAGATGGCCATATGAGCATGTTATGGTGGTTGAGTATATCAACATACATATGATAGTTTCAGATATGATACAGTAGAGCATGAGCTATCAGTGTATACACGAGGTATACAAATAATTTTTATGAGTTAGCAAGGATTTTAGTCCTAGATCTAGGCCACTGCAGCGTTTAGTATCTGTTTGGGCATTTTCAGATTCTCTCATTGAATACATCATAGGGATTTCAGACCATCAGATTGTGCTCCCGTGTGCCTAGCTTGATTGTGTTTAGGGTTTTGAGGCTCATTTAACCTTCTTGCCTCGATTCTCGCCTATAGAGTCACTTTAATTATTTGAGTCAGTTTTGACTTTTGGACGGTCTTGATCCGAGCTTTCCGTCCATATATATATTGCACATACCCATAGGTAGACCCCACTAGGCCACTGAGTTGTCGGACGTTCGGATCATGCCATGTGGCAAAATATGAGCCATCCACGTCAATCCTAGCATTCTCCCTTTTATTTTCAGCGACCTTCCGCCAGCCACTGGACCGTTACCCCTATGACCGCTTCGTGGCCTGCTTTCCATTCATACCACTCACGACCATCGGCGCAGCCCAGTTGCCACCGGTGAGAGAGTTTTGGAGCCGGTCTCGTAGCCGCCGCCATCATTGCCACAATAGAGATGCACCCCAATAAAGGCAAAACCTCCCTGCGACTATAAGTGGTGACTTTTGAAAATGCTAATGATCACTCTCAACTATTGAAGAGGCGCACCCCGGCTACAATCCTGAGGTTGCATGTTGTGACATGAGCCTTTTCTTACTACTTAGTCTAAGTGATTCATTGCATTTCTTAATCTCTTACAAGCGGATGAATGCGGAGAATTTGAACAAGGGTCATAGTTACCTGTTTCACAGACCTCACATGTGCAAGAAAATAAAATAATTAAACATATCATCATCGGATGCTAGGGCATCAAACCCTAACACCCGAACTTCACATGAGTCTTCAAGCAGTGCAAACCATATGCTTCTCCTATCCATGTTTCTTTATCACCCATGATACCTAGCAAGGAGATGGAACCGAATAAAAATTGGGTCACATCGGTACGTAAAACGAGGCAAAGCCTCTACACAAGCTCAACACTTATCATCACTTAATTTTTTTAACTAGGTCCTAAGTAAAGTATTAAACCTTATTAGGTAACTTAATTAAGGTTTTGGTTTCATATTCACTTAGTGGGTTTTAATCAATTCTATGGTTTTTAATCAAGTGGGCTTACCACACAATTTTTCGGATGGGCCTCAAAATGTCCAAATAGGCTGAAATTTGAATGGGCTATCCCTTACACTCTAAGGTTCATAGGTAAATTCCACCATAGCTGGCCCATGGGCCAATCAAGGGGAACAAGGCCCATTAAGCTTGGCCCTAAGGGCTGGAACAATGTTCCTGTGTTGTACACCAATTTGTAACTATTGGCTCATGAGCTAGAGGACTCCAAATGGGGTTGGGTTAGTGGTCCTAGTCATCCAACACATGTAGCTTGATCCCAATAAGAGATGAGCCAAATTTACTTTGTAAATGAGTCTAAGTGGATTTTACAAGTTGGGTTGCTGGATGGGCTGTTTCTTGAGCTATCTGGACACTAACATATTTAAAATTTATAAATAAAATTGGGAACCTAACCAAATAACCCCAAAATTGGTCACGCTGCTACTGAGACACAGAGTAAGGTGTGAACCAAGTTTTAATAAAATCCAACACCATTAACTATTTTAAGGTAATTTACAACTAGAGTGAAGAACTAAAGTTTATACCCAGCATCTTTACACTGTCCTGGTAAAAAACTCTAAAACATATCTAGATGATTTTTAAACGTTCTCAAAATTTAAATATTTCAATTAGACAATTGTTGAGGTATCATATAATTTTACAAGATTTTATTAGCTTAAAATTCATGGCTTAAAATATCACACAATCACACATTATGCTCATAGTAATAAACACAAAAGAAATACAAAGCGTACTTATGGGTTATGTTCATGATTATTTAGTGGTTATATTAGGTTTAAATTTTACTCAGAACTCATAAAAGTACCATGAAAAATATGGCATGTTGTGCATTAATAGATCCTACAAGGTCAGAGAGTAAAAATTGGAGAAAGTAGCGCTTATAACACTATCACAGTCCAAGTCACCACCTTTCCTTAGGAGGAAGAAGAAGGTCAAGGAGAGTAGAAAAAAGTGGTTGGAGGTGAGGACAGAAGGAGAAATGCTGAAAATGTGAGGGAATGGTGGATATTATAGAAAAATGGTGGTTGGTTTGGTGATGTCATATGTATGGGTGTCATATCTATAGAAGTATGGGTGTCATACCTATAAAGATATGGGTTAGCTTAGTGATGTCATAGAGGTATGAGTTGGCTTGGTGATGTCATAAAGGTATGGGTGTCATACCTATAGAGGTATGAGTGCCTACTTATAGAGGTATGGATGCCATACTAATAGAGGTATGGGTTGGATAGATAAGGATGTATGGGTTGGGTTAGCTAAATAGGTATGGGTTGGGTTATTTCAAAACCCAAAAACTTAGGGTTTTTACCCTATAGCGATCTGGTCCACTCGGGAATTGCACTGCAGGTCCCAAAAGTGGTTAGGACGGTTTGAAAAGTTATCAAACGCATGACAAGCACACAAAAGACACGCTAAAGACACAATCCTTACATCTAACTATAAACGATTAAATTGGACCAAAATTAAAAAGTCGAGCGTGATAAATACATGGCAAAATGGCCAGGTAAGATCCTTGATCAGGGTCACGACCGAACCTAAATTAAAACCACACGGTGAAAAGCCCTAGTTTTAGAACCCCGACAGCTTTGCCTCGTTGAGATCTTCCATTTGAGACCAACACCGACCTCTGTCGTGGCTAGGATTGCCACCGGCAACATCGCCGCATGGTCCTGTCTAAGTCCAGATCAGCCCAGCCAACCCAGCCCAATAGTTTATTTAACCTAGAGCAAGTTGACTCGACCCACCTCGGTCTGGTTCAGCTTGGTTCAGTGTGGTTCAACCCGTTTTCGATTGTTTATCGACTGTTTTTAGTAATTCTAGAACTCCTACATTAGTTTAAATGTATATTCACATTGTTAAGGATGTTATGAGTATTTTTCTTTACTTATTAACTATTTTATTTATTTATTTATTTATTTATGATTATTCATTTCTTGTTATTTATATATTTGTTACCTATGATAAATGATTATGTGACTAATTATTGTTGCTGATAATGTATTTATTCAGAAATATTATTTTTTTCATGTTTATCTTATTTTATTTATTTAATTGATTGATTATTAATTTTTTTCTTACACGTGTTATTATTTATACGTATTTAGTAGTATGCTCATATATTTGATATTTATATTATTATTCTTCATGATTAATTAATATTAGTGTTTTATTTATTTATTTATCTATGATTTATTATTTGGTTATTTATTTAATTATTTATATGTTTACTAACACAGATTATATGTGATATTTACTCGTGTTTAGTTGTGTATAAACTTATAACTAAACATGTGGCACAAAAATTGAGACATAATAATAATAAATAATTAAACAAATAAATACACTCTTAGATAATTAGGATGTTTTGATTCTTAGTAGTAAGTTTCAATAAAGGTTTCGGACTCCGAGCTCGTTGTAGATGTGCAGATACGCTTGAAGCTTGGACCACAGGTACGTAGGACTCTCCCTCTCTGCTTGACTCCTTGCATGTTGAGTTTAACCATATTTTAGAAGTTGGATGGCATCAGAGGTGTTTTATGAGATCCTTCCGATGTTAGGCCAAGCTCTAGAAAGGCATAAGACAGGCCTCTTCCCTAGGCCTATTATACAAGTACGGGCTTTTTACGGATTTCATGAATTAAAGAATGAGTGGTACGAAGATATGTAGGAACCGCACTAGTACTCCTTCAAACTTTGAGGAAGTGCGGTGTATGAGGGGGTATTTGGTAATGCAACACATTTTTGGAATTTGTGGCACTAACTCAATTGTTTCTTTTACCACTCGAGTACTATGGTGGGTGATATGAAAGGTGTGAGGACGTAAGCGTTGTATGAATATGATTATAAGTCGTGCATGCAAATAGACACTAGCTTAAGTATGTTTTCTTACCGCCTAGTGTGAGGCAATCTTGAAGTTTCATAAGTTTTCGTGGGTAATGGAATACCCATTTGCCAGTTTGTATCAGTTATGTTTACTTTCTTACTTTCTTACCGCCTACACACACTTGAGCTCAGTGCAGCTGTTTACTTTCTTACTTTCATTTATGTTTGATGTGTTTCGACGTGTATTTAATGGTGTCTTCCATTCTCATGACAACCCGAATGTTATTTTGATCTATTTTATCGATTGAGTCGCACCGACTGACAACTTTAAACATGACTCCACTCGATCGTAATATTTCTGATCCAGTTCATAGGTGAATCGAATTCGGGGTGTTACATTGAACGTTTGATAACACGTGCCCTAGTAGAGCCCACCTATGGGTATATGCAATATACATATAGACAAAAAACTCGTATGAAGACCGTCCAAAGTCAAAACTGACTCGAGTCCTAAAAGTGGCTCTATATGTGGGAATCAAAGAAAGAAGGCTAAATGGGCCTTGAGCACTCAACTTAATCGGGTAAAAATCTACGACTCAATCAAGCGGGGCCCATAGGGGCACAATTTGATGATCTAAAATTCCTATGATGCGAGCAAATGAGATACCCTGAAAATCTCAAACGGATACTAAACATTGTAACAACCTAAATCTAGGCTTAAAACCCCGACTAACTCATAAAAATCATATGTATACCTCGCATATACACTGATAATTCAAAATTTACTATAGCCTTACTCAAGTGTAATTTACATATCGGACATACTTAGCCACCATAACATGCCCATATGGCTATTTGGGCCTCATACTCATGGTATGAAAATTAATCTAGCTCAAACTCGCTCGAACAAACTCGAAATTAGCCCAAAATGGGAAAAACTATAATCGGGTAATACCCTAACCCAAAACTAGTGTTTACATACACCCAATTCTAATTGGTTCAATAGGCATGTTACGCCGAAGGGTATGCAGCATCCCTCTTAAGCAAGGGTCACCCCAGTTACCTAGACCACTGTCTTGAAAGTACACATTACCACTTGTAGTTTACCATGTGGGTTTTGTGCATTCCTACCACATCTCTTAAGGAGTTCAAATGTAAAATTTCACCAATGCACCTAGTTACAGAAACAATTATTTTCAGCTTAAGGCGAGGCACCTAGGCGTCAAACCCTTGTACATCAATACACCAGCATACCTATAGCTAGTATCATATGTTTTTGACATGTTGTATTTTCAGCTATTAAGGCACAACTCCCAGGAGTCAAAAGCCCAATGCTAGTTTTCTCAAAGTTTAAGGGGAATCGGCACACTCTAGGGGTCAAAAAGGCAAATGACTTAGTTGATTTTTAGTTATTTACCAAAACTAAATAGTTAAAAGGGTATTTGACGCAGGCAAATTCTAGTTAATTTGATTTAACTAAGTGTCAAGAAGGATAACCGAGTTATTAATTTTACATTATGTTATGCTATGTAGTTTAATATGCATGCTTATATATAATTACTATTATTCATGTTAAGTTCAGTAATTACATGTTCTTAGTTTTTTTTCCTATTTAATCAATCAAGTTTTGTCTTATTTTCCTTATTTACTATTTACTACATATGTAAATAGTGGATTCAACACCTATCTTTGGGTACCAAGCGGACTGAGTTTGCCTAGTTCGCAGGTTAGAGATTTTTGAAACGATGGGATGAAGATTCTTATCATTTAAGAGTTTATTTTTTTGTTATTTGCAAGTTTAGTATAATAGTGTAGTAGACTTGTGTTGGAGGTACTCAAGTGGTTATGTATTGTAAGTATCGACTTTAAATTTAGTTATATATATGAATAGAAAGTATTGATCCACTCAATTGACTTATTCCGTTGTGTTTATATTTATGCATGTGTGTTTGATGATACGCTAATAATGACCTTGATTTAGGTTTGGGCATGTTAAAAATTGGGTCATTATAATTATTAATATAAAACTAATATTGAACAATAATCTATCATTGCCAGCAACTAAGTATTTGAAGTTGATTCACATATGAAGTGTCCACTTGTCTGTTTAGACAATTACTTTTTCTATTCAACCGCCTTCTAACTTTGATCTTACCGTTTGCCCTTTTCCACTCATTTTACATGACAGTTTGATCTCACCATACCATACTATGTAAAATCAACCCCTTAATTAATCACCATACCATACTATGTAAAATCAACCCCTTAATTAATCAATACACTGTACACCATAATATGTTCAAAGCACAAAAAAATTTTAATCTTTGTTAAAAATTCTATGTATGTCCATCTAATTTGTCTCAATAAAACTAAATATAGAGTAATTTAAAATTACTAGAAGTCACAAAAAGTGCTACATATAGAGACACTAGCCAAAACCCAAATGTCGAGACGTACTATATGTAAGTGACTTCTATATAAATTAAAATTTTATCAAAGCATGCACTCTTGATAAAAAAATTAATCGTAGGCTTCTTGTTTCTAAATTAAACACTTGGGCTCTTATAATAATTAGAATTAAAATTATATTAAATATTTTCAAATTAAATACTCTTTATTAGAAAAAGTTTTTGTAATTTTTTTCTAAAGAATAACTTAACTTTAATGGGGAACACTTTTTATTAAGAATACGATTAGCTAGCCTGAAATTTCATATATGTGTATTCAATTAATATTTATTAAGTCATAGGGGTGCAAATGGTCCACCGATTTATCATTTTATTAATTGTTTTGAATAAAATTGAAAGAAAATTACTAAGTACTTTTTTACCATTTAGAAGAATGGCAAAAAAGAATGGTAAAGTTGACCACACACTTTTATTTTGAAAAAGTAACAACAAAAGTCTCTACCATTGTCGTTAAACTGATTCACCACTTTATTGACGGTAGTTAATTTCTTATAGTAAAAATTTAGCATGATTTATCTATATAAATAAAAAATAATATTATTACTATGCTTAATTAAAATTTTAAATTATTATGTCTTTTTAAAAGTTGGTTTAAATAAATATATGGTGTGAATGATATCTAATTTTTTATCTTAGTATGAGTTTCCTTTTGCCGCAGTCAAAATGGTTAGAACTAGTACTGGTGTATGGTCAGAACAAGTAGTGGTGTATGGTCAGGAAAACACTAAATGATATGATAAAGAATATAGTAAATAGTAATATATTAAATGCCTCCAACTGGATCATAACCACAATGCTTTGGAGCCCTAATTAAGAAGTCTCAAAAGTATGAAAATGTGGATCCTAAATATATTTAATATAAATATGAGCCCAAAATTAATATCTTCATAAAAAAACTCCCTAGCTATATTATTAATAGGTAATGTATTGATACTTAATGAATTATCGGCAATAATTTTAGTGTTAGTACACCTTATTTATTAATCACTTGAAAATATTCTATTAGTTATTGAGTCAAAAGCATTTTTACTCGTATTCGAATTGTCTTTGCGACTTTTCCCGAAGGTCTGATAAGAATTTATTATGCAACAACCACAATCTATCACATACATGCAATGGAGACAGATTCATAACCCACTTATGCAAACAGATCATCTATTTATTATAATTAAAATTACCCAATTATTATAACTGAGTTACCAACTTCTAACATCTAAAAATATATTTTTTATAAGTCGATGATTTTTATAATTAAAATTACCCAATTATTATAACTGAGTTACCGACTTCTAACATCTAAAAATATATTTCTTATAAGTGGATGATTTTTGTATTAGGGAGCGATCTTTAAATAGAAGTGATGGATTTTTACTTTCTAACTTGAATGTTTATTTCAAGTATACATACATGCCAACAAAATGTTATATTCACGTGGACAGGTAACTAAGGGGCACTTAGAAAATACATGAATAAAAAACAATCAATACAGTCTATGCTTTTCTTATTCTTAATACATGAGGTATAGTTTACAAATTCGAATCTTGAACTCAACTCGGCCGACCATGGAGTGGAGCTAACTCCCCACCATTTAGAGTCACTTATATTAAATTTGTAATGATGCAAATAAAAAGTTATATATAATTAATATATATTGCTCTTTTAAAACTTAAAATTAATAAATATGTGATTCACATTACTTTAAAATATAAATTTAGCTAATCTAAAAGAAAAAAAATGTTTGATAATTTTTAGAACATGACATAGAAAATTAATTATTAAATCAGTTAATATTGAATCATTGATAGAGTTTGACTCAATAAGCTAAAGAGTTGAGTTGACTTGAAGAATTTTTGGAATAAAAAAATATTTTAAAATTACGATGTCATGGGCTTTAAAAAGTGTCGTAAAAGACAAAATAACTAAATCTACAAGTCCCACATATTAGTGAGAAAAAATAAATGTTTGATAATTTTTAGAACATGACATCAAAAATTAATTATTAAATCAGTTAATATTGAATCATCCATAGAGTTTAACTCAATAAGCTAAAGAGTTGAGTCAACTTGAAGAATTTTTGGGATAAAAAAGTGTTTTAAAACTATGATGTCATGGGCTTTAAAAAGTGTCGTAAAAGACAAAATAACTAAATCTACAAGTCCAACATATTAGTGAGAAAAAATAAAAGACACTTGTGATGTTTCTTGGTAATATGAGCATATAACATCCCAAAAATTTTAATCTAATAAAAGATTGAAATGAGATGTTAAACATTATTTTACTACTAACATATAACTTAGTAGAAGCAAATTTCAAAAGAATGAACATAACCACTCAATAATCAACAACAATCATAAATACATATATAAACATATCCTCTCAACAATAACAACAATCATAAATAACTCAACAATTAACAGCAATCATAAATACATACATAATCATAACCTAATTACTTCCATACCCACATAACCTAATTACTTCCATACCAACTTGCGTAGGTGTCAAAAATTACTTCCATACCCACTTGCGTAAGTTGTCAAAAAATCATATCCATCCCCACTTGCGTAAGTTGTCGAAAATCACAGATAACACATTAAAAGATTATGCACATACACATACACAAAAAGATAACATACTCACATCATACCAAAAAATACATACATACTCATATAAAAAAAACACATCACTCACCAATATTTTTCTTTTTTTGTTGAGAAAGATATGTTTATATAGACATGAAAACAAACATGAAAAGTCATCACTCATAAATACATACACTCGAAATATGAGAAGTCTACTCGTAAATATATACAATCGAGATATGAAAAGTCATAAATCATGAATACATACACGATAAATCATTCCTTAAAACTTATGGAAATAAATCTATAAATATTACCTTTATTTAATAATATTTAAGACTGATTTCGAGACAAAATACCCGAATTATTTTTTGGGTGTTACAAAGCATACTTTAGTTAATCCACTAAATTGATTGAACCACATTTTGGAAGTTTAGTTTGGTGCTACTTCGGTTCGGTTTGTAGTTCAGTTGGTTTTCGGTCATAGCATATCAAACTAAACAAACCAATACATAAAGAGAATTCCATTTGACTTTCCTCCTTTCTTTTAAGTTATGCCCATATATACCTCCAATTATTATAATGTATAACAAAAGTTTATAAGATCGTCATTTTCATTCAATCTATTAGAGATGTTTTATCTATGCATGTGGAAGAGGACGCTTAATACATTATCTATTATTATGTACCTATTATAAATGTCCACAACTAGAGCCTTATTCATGAAATATTCTGTGACAAATTTATAATTAGCCTCTGAATATGTGCTCATATATCTTCGTTTTATAAATTAGACTTACTAATGACTAGTTTAAACACTAACAAGAGAACACTCAATAATAGGGAGCATCATTTATTATTTCGATTAGTTTGGTCAAAAACGAACTAAATCTTCGGTTTAGTTATTAATTCTAATTTGATTTATATTTGATGAAACACACTGCCTCTAATTGAGTGTGTCGTTCCGTTCAGTTTTAACCAAATCGATCAACTGATCAGCCCCCAGCTCTTGGTGTACAAAATGCTGCGGACATAAAAACATTTGGATGTATAGGTTGCCTGGACTATTCCACGGTGGGAAGTTGATAATTAGTTGGGCAGGATTACGCAGAGAACATTGTATATATACGTCCTCAACACGTCAAGGATCAACAGAAATTGATACAGAGTAAGAGTTAAGTTACACTCCGGATACAGACCTCAACACGTGATGGATCAACAGAAAAGGATACCGAATAGGAGCGAAGTTCCTCTCGGGATACAGATTCTTTCACATCAAGGGTACAAAGGAGGTGTTGGCTGGTTTTTGTTTGTGTGGTATTATTGTCATGCGTGATCAGGCAGATAGGAATAGAGTATGTCGAAAAGGATCATCACATCTATTAGGTGAGAGGTCGACGTTTCACTTATTCTGCTAGTCTCATGAGAATAGCAAGGACACTAACGTGTGGCTTTTGCTCACCACCTGTGGCAAGAATTTTGTGGAGCTTTTCACAAGAAAAAAAAGAGTTTTTTAAATTATTTATTAGTAGGAGAATCAGAATAATTACCAAAAATAAAATCAAATATTTTGAATTGTCTTAAATGCCTTCACTTGACTTAAAGTTAATTAGTTTAGTGAATAGCTTTTTTAAAAGAAATAGATTGGGTCGGACTAGCTCAATGCAGAGCAGCCAAACCTACTCAACCCAAGCCAAGGGACAGGTAGATCTGGCCACCTAAAGATCAAGGCTGGCCGGATCTACAGGCCACCCAAGACTTGTGTGGGAATGAGATCCACCCTACAGAGCACAGATTAGCCACCCTGGTTACTCAGCAGCCGGATCTGGTCGTTCGATATTAGGGGCAGCAAATCTCGTCGTGGATGGCCAGAATAGTGGGGCCTGGCAACTGCCGAATTAAAAGAAAATGTTTGTTTTTTCAAAATAAAATTAGTTTGGGTTGAACAAAGTTTTATTTAAAATGTTCAACAAATTTTTATTTAAAATAGTCATGTCAGATGTTAGAGTGGAGTGTAGTCCAGCTACTATTAAAAATCTCCCATTTTTTTTAATAATTACATTTATATCTCTCAAGTTATATTATATTGAAAATATTCTCCCTCTTTTATTCAATGATAAGAGGACTTTATGCCTTGCTTCAAGGAGTGAATAATTAACAAAGTAGAATAGAATACGCATGCTTAACCTTGGGTGCTAAGTAACTGAGCTTTTAAACAAAAGGAGTTTTAGCAAATTTTGGAGCAAGCATCTCTCTGTGAACTTCTAAGGCACCCACCCAGGTGTTGCTACTTTATCCCAAGTCATTTAACCTATTATGATGTCTGGGACCATGGGTGGTAAAATAATTTTGATCTTCAAATGGTGATGAATTATTAAATGAAACCAATTAGCAGCAATGTCTAAACGGTGGCTTCTCGTTGAATCTGAAATAGAGTTTAAATGGAAGATATAATTATTTATTTTTGTAAGATTTCTAAATTTAGTCTAATATTTAATATTTATTGACTTAAAATTTTATTTATTAGTAAGAATTGAAAATAAAATTTTAACTTCGATTAATTATTTTTGAAAAGATTACTTAAGGTCATTAACTTACACTCTGGATTGGCTTATTATAATTTTTATATTTGTTTTTTCCCCTACTCATTGGGTCTCTTAATTCACAAAACGTGAGAAAAAAATAAAGAGGTTGAACCTTTTTTTCTTCTAATGTTTGTCTCCCCTTCCCCTGCCAAGCATAAATGCGACAAAACTATCTCGAGATTTTATAGAAATTTTTACAGTGCAATCAAACAAACTATTAATTAGAAGGTTATTAAAATATTAATCAAAGATCTCACAATTTATTTGTGTAAACCAAGGAAAAACCAATGGTTGTTCTAGATGAAAAATAAAATCAGAAAGCTTTATGAATATTCTTAATTATCTACTTGTATGAAAAGAAATTCTAAAAATAATGAGAATGTAAAAATTTTAAGAAATTTAAACAAATTCAAAAAATTAGGTTTTTTCCGCGGCTTAATAAGCTTAATTAAGGAATAATATAAAATTCATTATGTGGAGATTGTTTGGTGGAGAAAAATGTCTTGGGAAATGGCTTCCCAAACAATTTTAGTAAGATAAATTAAATCATTCTGACATAAAACTTGATAATTTCTGTATGAATATAATTTGCGTCAAAAAAAGTTGGCTAAGCTTGTTATGTTTTTTTACAATCATTTTAATGGAACTTGGAGAAGTTTTTTTTCATTTTGTGGGGAACAAAATGCTACACTCCAGAATTTTTTTCCCAATTTAAACTCTTGCATTGCGTGCATACATTTATGCATAGTAAGTTTTGATTGAATTTTAGCTCAAAAGAGACAATGATAGTATTAGATATACAACATGAAACCTCTGTTGCACGAATCGGCTGATTTAAATCGGATCGGCGCGATGCCGATCCGATTTCGGGGCCGACTCGGCCGGTCGCCGATTCGACCGATTCAACTCGGAATCGGAATCGGCCGATTTAAATCGGAATCGGTTTTTTTAATGAAATTATTAAAATACCCTAGGTATGATTTTTATTAAATTATTTAAGCATGGGTAAAATGGTAATTTGGATTTTAAAAACCTAAAATCAAACCCGCTCCCCCCACGCCGCCGCCGCTCGTCCGCCCGCCGCCGCCCCGTTTCCGCCCTCCGCCGTGCTCCCCGACTCCGGGCTCGCCGCCGACCGGGCTACCGACCTCGCCGCCGACCTCGCAACGTCGCCGCCGAAGTGTGGCCGGACCGAATCGGGCTGTGACGCACGAATCGCCGCGACTCGCCGCCGACTCGCCGCCGCTCCGGGCCGCCTCGCCGCCGGCTGCGGGCCGCTGACTGTTCGTCCGACCGGGCTGCCGACATCCTCCGACATCGCCGCCGCGAGACTCGCCGCCGACCGGGCCGGCGGCGGCGGCGGCGGGGTAAAGAGTGGCATTCTCGTAATTAAAAGTTGACTCGAGTCTAACTCGAGTCAAAAATAATAATTAATTCTAAATAATTTAAAAAATCTTTAAAAATATTTAAAAATATCAGAAACTATAATACACAGAATAATATCAAAATAACATCAATACCCAATTTTAATATATTTATATTATAAATTGTCAAATTATTATATATGACCGATTAAATTAATTTGGACCGATTCAACTGAACCGATTCTTGGCCGATTCAGACCGATTCCGATTCCGATTCCGACTCCCTGGAAAACCGATTCCGATTCCGATTCCGATTCATGCAACCATGCATGAAACATAAATAATTGAAACCTCAACAAAATTAAACTGCATAAAAGGTACAATAGTAGGGTAGTTTTTCTAACTTTATATAATAAACAACTTTTTTATAACCTTTTGTTTTCTAATCCTTCAAAGATTTGATTTCTAATTAAAAACCTATTAAATTTATTTAGGAAACCTTTTAAACCATTAATAATGATGTCATCCTGACTTTCTTAAATCTTCAACTTATGCATTTCGAATTTTAATGATGAAATAGGGATCATGTTAATTGCATGATAATTTACTATAAGATAAAATTTAGATAAATTAGGACAATGTGATTTAACAATCAATTTCATACGGAATAATTCGAAAATGTTGTAACATTTTGAAATAATCATGGACTCGACATAAAGCTTATTAGACTTGGATAAGATCTCGGTCAAGGTGTTGTACACTTGGACGTGGACAAAGGATGGAAACTTTGGTAGACTTCTTAAAGAACGGAAAATCAATTGGAGCCTAAAGCTTTGAATATGTTGAGCACATTTGAATTTCAACTTGATGGGGAATATTATGTTGAAGTTTGAAAGAGCCTCAACATTAATTATTCAAGTAGTTGGATGGTGCAACAAGAAAGAGCCATATAAGTAGCTCAGTGCAAGAGGAACAAACTGCCCATATCCAAATGTTCAAAAGTGTTTGAAGTGTTCTTGTAACACCCCAAACCTAGTTCTCACTCGGGAATGGAACCAGAATGTCACTGGTTCAGTTAGGTTAGCTAACCCAAACCCAACGCTCATGGATCTACTCTCAGTGTCTCGAGATAGAAGACATCTATCGCTATGTATGGATGAATGCAAAAAAATAAACTTAACATGCTACTACATAGATGACATGATGTTTGAGCGTGGGATCGTTCGCCCCCTCGAATCGGTTCCTTAGTGATTCGGGTTTAAATGTTAGGTGGGACTAAGGTGCCCTTGCTGCGCAGAGAGATAGTGCGATGGAAATAGAAAATATTACAAACACATGAAATGACACGCAAGAAATTTTTTACGTGGTTTCCTTAGGGTTCAACTTGAATCCCTAAGTTAGTTCACGGTGAGATTAGTACTCACAATCCACTATTTCTCCTTTGATTTTTACAGATTACAAAAATTAGTGAATTTTTGCTGCCTTTAGATAAATTTGCCCTGATCAATCTGGAAGGCCTTCAAATTATTTCTAGAGTGTTGATAGGCTAAACTGGGCCATTCTAGGTTAGTTCAAACCAAACAAATGCTAGACCGGACCAAACAGCGCATGTCGACTTCCTGTCTCTCTGCATGCGCCAGACTACGGGCGGTGTATAGTACACTAGCTCCAATTCAAGTCGCAGGTGGTCATGAACGCAGTCACGGTCTAGATCTGGTCACGGGTCTACGGGTAAATGGCTGGTCACAGATCTGCCGAATCTTGTGGAGCAGCCGAAGTAAACGGGCACGATGGACCTGACAACGGCGTGACGTGGCGGCATATTTGGGGCTCTAGCGGCGGATTTTATGGTGTCGGATGGTGGCGGAGTTTGCCCAGAACTGTAGATCTCAGAATGGTGAAGACCTTGGCGGTGGTCCAACGGTCAGTGTAACACCCCATTTCGGCTCACCTGTGAACCGACCCGGAAATGTCACCGGCGACCGAACCGTTCGCTAATCTACTGGGTTTGGTTAAGCCGACCCGGATCTGCCCTCGGTGTCTCAAGATGGAGATGCAAACATGAAATGCATGGATGGGATGTGTGGGTTCTAACGTAGTCCTACACTCATGCTATGATGTACAAGCAAAGACAAGACAAAATAATAAATGAGAAACCAAAAGAAAATATATACTATTTTATAAAAAATACGGTAACACATA